>JAJPUD010005283.1:81298-163801 GCA_023553655.1 Myrmecobius fasciatus
TATCTATCTATCTATCTATCTATCTATCTATCTATCTATCTATCTATCTATATATGGAATCACATAAAAATTTCTTGGGTAAAAAGGGATTATGAATGGAAAAAATTTAAGAAGCCCTTTACAGGATTTTCAGTGCTCAAAAAAGAATTTTGGATCAGATTAATGATTTAATTGATAAAGGAAATTCAAAACAAGAAAATTCCCTCAACATCTGTTCTGTATTTTACAATTTAAAAAAGTTGCCTGAGGTCTTGAGAAGCTAAGAGATTTGAAAAGGATCACAAGGGAAGTATGTAAGAGGTAGAACTCAATATAGGCCAACTTGATGCATAGGACAGATTCCATACACCACACTGCTGCCCACAGTTTTAGTTCTTCAGTAGCCAAAATCCAACCACTTAAAAACCCTAGTTAGTTGCATGACATCTGGCTCTATTAACATATAGACCACTCAAATTTACTTCCTTTATCTGTAGCTGTTTTTTTTCGCAAGTCTTTATTACTTCTTAATTGAAAAAATTTATCTTCTTCATTATTCTTTTTCAAGACAAGCTTAAATAAATTAAATTTAGCATCCTATTCACCTTGGAGACATCATAAATTTCCAATCACCCTTGAATTATTAGTGGGATGTTACTATTATCCCCATTAAAGCAATAAAACACCATTGCTACTTATGTTAAGCTTTTCAGTTAGAATAAACTCAACTTTGATAATAGCTTTTTTTCTCCTTTTTTTTGTAAAATTTAACCAATATTTAATGATATATATATATATATATATATATATATATATATATATATAAATGTTCATGTCCCTAGTATGCCTTTGAGTTCACCCAGACACAGTCTTATTTGAGGACTGGCTTACATGTTTTAATTTGGTAACTTTCCATTCACTCTGGAAAATTCCTAAATATCACTTGTGTATAATTTTTGTCTCTGCATATATGGGTAATAATCCCTATTTCCTTTGTTATCACTCAAGGTAACTGATGTACATCAGGTATATGACAGTCTTTATATCACCCTATGGATAATACAAATAACTACAAGGGCTCACAGGAGCACTTAAACAGACACAGAAAACACATGAAGAAATCAATATAATTTTCCTCTTATTTCATGAGTCTTTCCTACATATTCAATGCTACCCCATGGGTTAGACTCCTCTCAAAAAGAAAGTAAACTTGAATTTCTCAGGAGCCAATTTCTAATATTTTTCATGAATCTTCCTCCTTTCCACTGGGTCTTACACTATCTATATGATTTTAAATACCACTATTATTTCTACTCTCCCTAGATGGCAAACCTTGCACTGTTGGATAGACAGCTCACATTCCATTAATTCTGTACTATCTGAATAGCTCATGGTAATTGAAAGAAAAGTATGTATTTTCTGGATTTTTTTTATGCCATAGGTTAATCAAGGTAATCTATGAGACTAACACACTTTTCTTTGATTAAAAATCTAGATTCTGGCCCAAATTCTGGTCTAGAATCCATATTGCTTAGGAAATATAACTAAAAGACATGAATTGAGGAATGATATTGTTCATGTACTCCCCTTTTGGGACAAAAGGATAAACACGTGTCAGTCTCTACCAGATGTGTTTCCGTTAGACATACTGACATTCTACCACTGCCTGCTATTCACTATCATGTCCTGTTTTAGAAAGTGGACTCTTAATTCTCTGGTGCCTAGTGCTGGTAGGTATAATATAAAGATTCTGGGCCTAGTATCGAAAAGGCCTGAATTCAAATCTGGTCTCAGACATTTACTAGTTATGACCCTGAACAAGTTACTTAATGCTTCAGTTTCTTCAGTAAAATGGGAGTAATTATAGCACATATTTCACAGGGTGGTAAAGATCAAATAAGTTAAAATTTAGCACAGTGTCTGGCACACAGTAGGAGCTTAATAAATGCTCCTCCCCACTTGCCATTCAAGTCATCTATTAATAAATACTAGATACAAGAAATATAGACAGTAGGCAAATAAAGCTGATCAGATGAGAAGGTTGACTTTTACAGCCTTGTAAAAATGTTAAAAGGCAGTTCATCCCAATGATCCATCCCTAAAGGAACACAGATAAACAGATTTAGGAATAACCCAGGATCATTGAAATCTACAACCTAAGAGGTTTAGGGGCAGTTGTAACTCAATAGATTGATTTAGCCTGGGCTCCAGCCACTGAAACATTTAAAAAACAAAAAAAAAAAGTTGTTTTGTTATTGTTGCTTTTTACAAGCTGTAGGTAAGCATATCCGAACTTTTTTTTAGTAAAAGAAGTATGGACAAAATCTGAAAAAAAGCACTTTTTAGAAGCTAAACTCATTAAATTCATGTGAAAACTTCTGGCATCTGACATTTTTCCTCACTTAAGTATCCAACTTAGGTTGATATGTACCAGCAATTCATTTACTATTTTATTTTTCATTTATAATTTATAATGCTTAAATCCCATTAACAGGGTTTCTGTATATTTTTGTGTTTTGCATTCTTTGTTAAAGAATTAAACTGGCTAGAAGTGAAAATACTATACATGTATATGTATATATGTACATATTTATGTACATGTGTATGTTTGCATACATATGTATGTATGTTCACTTAAAAAATCCAAAACTTTGGGTTCTTCCTTATTCTTATATTCTCTACTAAAATAGTGATTATTGTGAATTGATATCAATTAGCTTATGGGAAACATTTTCTACATTTTTGGCACAAATAAAAGATTATTGAACTGTTTGCCATATCTTCAAAGTGGTAAAGAAGTATAAGTTACTTTTGTTCTTCCTTCCACATTTCAACAGATTTAGCTTACAAAACTGAATTTACTGTGCTATTATCACAAGTTTTGGAAAAGTAATTTCTCAGTTACTCACAGTCCAAAAGCAAGAGTTTATTCAGGCACATCTTAAATTTTTTTGTACCTGGTCACACCTTTACTCAGGTTATACTTCCTAGGACCCCAGTCAGTGTCAGAAAAGATTCTATTATTGATAATTTACTTATACATGATTAAGATTGCCTATAATGTGCAAATGAAATTATGAATTAACAGGGAAAAATCAGTTTATAGCATAAAACCTGATAATGAATATAAACATTTGTTTTTACACATACACAATGCATTGGAAGATTTGGTTAATTACCTAATAATTTATACGCAAATTATTTTTCCCAGAAATATTAAAAGTCATGTTTGGTAGATTCTTTTGCATACCTTATCTTTTCAATTTGTTTAAATTAAACAAGTACTTTATTAAACACTTACTTTGTATAAGAATCTGTTTTATGTGTTAAGGATACAGTGGTGTGTTGGAATGTTTCCAGGCTTCAGGGTTGAAAACTTCAAGCCTTCTATTAACTGATTATTTTCACAGATCAGTGAATGTAAAGTAAATTTGGTGGTAGATTTGAAACAGTAACTGGATGAAACAGAAAATGCTTTATGGGGGCAGCTAGATGGTGTAGTGGATAGAGGACCAGCCCTGAAGTCAGGAGGACCTGAGTTCAAATGTGACCTCAGACACTTAATATTTCCTAGTTGTGTGATCCTGGGCAAGTCACCTAACCTTAATTGCCTAAGCAAAAAAAAAAAAAAAAAAGGATATAGCACCTGAATTAGATCCTGGATAGAACTAAAATCTGCAAGAGGAAGAGCTTTGTGAAGGAGAGCATTCTAGAAAACAATATAGAAAGCCATTAGTAATGTATATACCAGACAAGAAAGTTTTATACAGGGAACAGAAAACAAACCAATTTGTCTAAATAATAAACTGCATGAGGGGCCCAATATGAAAAAAAATCAAGAAAGAGTAAATTATGGGGAGTCTTAAATGCCAAGCAGGTGAGTTTTCCTATATTCTGCTTTTTAATTAGAATACAGAGATATGTACTTTGCATTAGAGATTGTATTACTCTTGCTATTGAGGAAATACTGTAGTGAAGTTATATAGAAGGAGAAAATGGTTCATTAAATAAGTAATTCACCTTGTAATTATGGCTGAAGAAAATAATTGACTGAAATGGAATACTATAACTATAGCTATGCAATAGAAATATTTGGAGAAATACTTTTGTATATGGTGAATTGTATTTGTTATTTTTGCCAAATATACCCATGTGGTTCATATTACACAAATTAGCAATAAATATTTTTGTGGTGCTTTTCAGTTTACCAAATGACTCACATTTATTATTTCATGCTATCTTCACAATAATCCTATTAGAGATGTAAGTTTTTTGTTTGCCATTTTACAGATAAGGAAACAAAATTTCAGAGTAAATTCAGTGGCCAATGTAACTAACTCCACACCTTTTAACTCATTCCATTTCTCTTCCCAGTACTCCCTGATATTTGAAGTAGCAAGAAAATGATGAGCTTCCTGAAGTCTTTCTGGGAGTTCATTGTTCTTTCCAAAACTATCCTCTCTCATTGTCAAACAATACTTGTTTTCTACACCCTGGAATAGAATCAGAAGTGCTAAATGTACTACCTATCAACAAGATAAGTGTACAAGCTACTTTCTTTGACAGAATCACTTTGTGAACACCCAATGTCATATAAGAGCAAGAAATGTACATTGCCAAATGATTTGAGAGATGTACATAGCCCTGATCAAGTTTAACTTGACCTTAAGACATATCAAAGCTGTAGAAAACTGAGTGAATGGGAGGAAAGTAAGGTGGTAAGTTCCATGGCCTCTTAGTTAAAATTTTTAGCTTTACTAAATATATACTCAATTTTCCACAGATCCCTGATACTTTAAATGGATACTGAATTGTATGTTTTCAGTGTGAAAATTTACACTTCAGATATTGACAATTACTATAAAATAGAGCTTAATTTGTTTTGTTGAAAACATTAATAATATGGATAATCTTAAAGTGTGGATTTATACATTTTTTTCCAGAGAGATTGGTTGCTAAACATTTACCAGCACATCATAACCTATTTATGTTTGTTGTGGGAATCCAACTCCCATTCCTTTCCTGATGACTATAAATAGATAGGAGGATGTCTAGGTAAAAAACTATCTTTGACTCTCAAAATTATCAAGGTCATCTTGAATATTTTGTCAGTTGGGAGAATTAGGAGCTTGAAGAAAGATCCTAGAGGTCTATCCAAATCACTTGTATCCTGGAGCCTAAAGAAAGTTGTAACTAACAAAATTTTATTATACCAAAGCCTGAAAAACCCAGGGATATCTAAAAAGTGAGATATTGCCACAATCCTATGGTTCATACCTGCTAATCTTTTAAGGGAGTGGATTTAGCCAAGAAATAACACAAAATATCTTTGACATTAGGAAGATGCAGAGACAAGGACAAAACAAACTGTTTCCTTGGCAGTCACTCACTGCTTTTTCTTTTGCCTCATCCACACCTGCCTTAGGCCTATCCTGCTGGGGTTTTGTCTCCCATCTATCCTAATTAGACTTAGAAATCTCTTAGTTCTTTTGCTTTTTATCCAGTTATGTAATCTCTCTGCTTTGTAATCTCCTAATCATCTAAGCTTTGATTTCTGGCTCAAGCCCCCTGTTTATACTCTTTGGTTCAGAGGCTCAGCTGGTAATTGCCCAATTAAAGCTTTTGTTTTGTCCCAGTATTATGGTCTGGCAGGTGTTTTGGCAAAATTGTGTGCCTTGCCTTCATTTCAATCCTTTCTTCAAATGGCAAATATAACAGTTAAGATTTTATTGACTCAAGGTCCTGGATTTGAGTGGTTTTAAGTACTTAACTGTTCATTTGTAGTGACAAGAAAATTTCACCTTAGCAACATACAAACCGCGCAGCTCATTAGCTATGAGGATGTTAATATCTAAAGGACTTGCAATTTTGTCTGTGTGGGAAACCCTTATGCCAACACAAATTCTTACTTGAATTTATAATCTGAGAGATTTACCTGAAGCCCAGTGAGGATAAAAATGTCTCTGGAAGTTTATAGAATCTCAAAATGGTTGAGTAAATTGCCCATGGTCATATAACTATGGAAATGTTAAAGGCAGTTCTTCCTCACCATTGCAATGTCCAGCACTTAGACTGCTAATTGTTTGCTGTACCCTTCCCTACAGATGTTCTTAAAAGCATTTCTTTTCCTCTTATGCATCTCTGAACCCTCCCAAGTTAGCCTGGGGTTTACTGGCTTGATTTCTTTCTTAAGGACCCAATCTTAAACCAAAATCCATCTGATTCTAATTGGCCATTAATAAGTTCTAGGCCAGTCCCCATTTGGTCACTGTTTAGGTCCTGATTGACTCAGATTGAATGTAAATAGCAATCATTTCTGCTTTGTCCAGAAACCCTAAAGGTGTTCCCCTCCAAGACTCATTTATTTATTTAGATTTTTTTTTTCTGGAGTAGATGATAGGTCAAAGAGGAGATTCTTTGCCTAAATTGCTACTTAGCCTTAATCACTGAATGGATGTAATCACAGTCAAACAGACCTACTGAAGGCATTTGCTTAAAAAGGTGGTCTCCCACCACATCCAGAGCCATCTTTAGTTGCCTTGATCTATATTGGGCCACTGGACCCAGATGACTCTGGAGAGAAAAGTGATGTAGGTAACCTTGCACAGCCCTCCCTTAATTAAATCCAATTTACTTGCATATCATGGCATGTTATGGTTTTCTTAAAGAAATAAGGACAAGCAGCAGCTATATACTGCCTTTGGCAATATTATCTAGGTGAATATTGAAAGCTGAAAGAGTGTCTAATGGTTGGATACTTATAAAAAAAAAAACACAACTATCACCAACACTACTACTACCTTCTATTATAATTATTTTAATAGCTAATTTTATGTAACATCTCCCATGTGCCAGGCACTGTGCTAAATCCTTTACAAGTTTGATTACAGTTCATCCTCTCCCTAGGAAGTGGATGCTATTTATTATCTCTGTATTACAGATGAAGAAACTGAGGCAAATATTAAGCAACTTGCCCCAAATCACAAACTAGGATGCCTCTAAATCTGCATTTGAATTCAGGTCTTCTTGATTCCCGGTACTTTGCCCTCTAGCTATCTAATCATCAAAGGAATTTGTTAAAGATAAGATTAGTGGCATAGATTAGATACACAATATATATAGACACAAATTAACATAGTGACCTAGTGTTGGAAGAACCCCAAAGTCATAATTATTGAGCCAAACCAGAAACTAGAAGACAATCTGGCAGAAACTAAGTATAAAGGCAAAAGTATCTTACACAAAGATAAGCAATAGGGTTCTGTTGAGGCTTTTGTTTCTAAATTTAAAAAAAAAAATCAAGATCTGAGCTCACTAATTTAAAAAAAAATTCGGTGTACCCCAAATAGGCAATTACAGACACACACACACACACACACACACACACACACACACACAAACACACAAGAGTTAGGTATTAAAATAAGTAGAATGGTGACTTGGAGTCAGGAAGATGTATCTTCCTGCATTCAAATCTGACTAGCTGTGAGAACCTGTTCTAGTCACTTAACTCTGCCTCAGTTTCTCATCTGCAAAAAATGAGCTAGAGAAAGAAATGGCAAAATATTTTAGTATCTTTACCAAAATCCCAAATGGGTTATAAAAAATCAGACAACACTGAAATGTTTCACAACATACATGCATATGTATGTATGTATATGTATGCATTTAAAAATACACAATACATTCATATATACACATAGACACATACAATATACATTTATTAAATTTGTATGTTATATACAATTTTACCAATGGAAAAGCCATTCTTTAGGGTATCTTATATGAATGAATGCAATAGAAATACTACCATTGAAGTGCATTAAAAAAAAAGTCATAGGATTTAGGTAATTTTTTTTCCTTTTAAAGGACAATAAGTATAATTAACATAATCAAACAAAATGAGGCAATCACAATTTATTATTACATTTTTCATCATCATTATTATTAGTTTAGACAATTGTCTAAATTATTAGTGATAATAATTTAGTGAGTTGTAATTTTGTTGTTGGGGTGTTGGTCTTGCCTTGATTTTGATGACTGTTGACTAACAGAGTGAGGGTTGCTGAAGGTTTTTAGTGAAATAGTGTTCTATTATATTAGAAAAAGACAATATTGAAGCTGGTCCTATCTATTGATTCTTCCCTTCACTTAAACATTTAGGGGCAGCTAGTTGATGCAGTTGATAGAGCACCAGCCCTGAAGTCAGGAGGACCTGAGTTCAAATCTGGCCTCAAGACACTTAACACTTCCTAGCTGTGTGACCCTGGGCAAGTCACTTAATTCCAATTGTCTCAGAAAAAAAAAAAAGAAGAAAAAAAAACCTTTAGAAGTTATGGTAGGGTTATTAATTGACCTAAGTTCAATATCATTATGTTTTAGGGAAAAATGGAGGACTAAAAAAAAAAAAAGAAAGGCGTGAGAATGGCAGATTGGTGTAACGGTCAGAACATATACAACATTTATCCATTAAGTTCACCATGCATATGGGCATGATTGTAGGTGCTCCAAAACAATTATAACATTATTTCAATCAAAGATTACTGGTCACAGATCAATATAATAGATGTAATATAAGAAAAAAAGCTTGAAATAATGTAAAATTACCAAATACAACAGATACCTAATATAAAAACATATTTTGGGGAAAATGGCATTTATACACTTATTTGAAGCAGAGTTGCCACAAATCTTGATTTTGTTAAAAACAAAAAGAACAAAAATTAAAAATAAAAACAGTATCTGCAAAGCTCAATAAAATGAGATATGCCTGTATCATGGAACAATTCTAAATGTTTACTCTGACTCTGACCAATATAACCTGGTTATGGAACCATGTGATGTGTTTTAGCTAGTTGATAGAAAAAACTAGTGGTTAATTATTTAATTATAGCTGATTCCCTTTCTCAAAACAGTCTTGACAAGGTACTCATTTTTAAGCATTAAATTTACTCAGGGTCCAATTCAATCCAATTTATTAAGTTTCTATTATGTTCCAGCCATTGTGTTATGTACTAGTATACAACTGATAAAAAGAAAGACAGATTTCAAGATCACATTTTAAAGGGAGAAATAATTTGCAAAAGGATGCAAGAGTCTCTACTGGGCCTGTATCCCAAAGAAATTATAAAAATGCGAAAAGGACCCACATGTGCAAAAATGTTTGTGGCAGCCCTTTTTGTAGTGGCAAGAAACTTGAAACTGAGTGGATGCCCATCAATTGGAGAGTGGCTGAATAAGTTATGGTATATGAATGTTATGGAATATTATTGTTTTATAAAAAATGATCAGCAAGATGATTTCAGAGAGGCCTAGAGAGATTTGGATGAACTGATGCTGAGTAAAATGAGTACAACCAAGAAAATATAACAACAAGAAGATTATATGAGATCAATTCTGATGGACATGGCTCTTTTCAATAGTGAGGTAATTCAGGCCAGTTCCAAGGCTCTTGTGAAGTCCAGAGAGAGAACTGTGGGGATTGAGTATGGATCACAACACAGTATTTTCACATTTTTGTTCTGGTTTGCTTATTTTTTCTTTTCTTTCTCATTTTTTTTCCTTTTTGATCTCATTTTTCTTCAGGATGATAATTGTAGAAATATGTATAGAAGAATTGTACAAGTTTAACATATATTGGATTACTTGCTGCCTAGGGGAGGGGTTGGGAGAAGAGAAAGATAAAAATTTTGGAAGGTTTTGCAAGGGTGAATGTTGAAAATTATATTTGCATATATTTAGAAAATAAAAAGCTGTTATTTTGGAGAAAAAAAAAAACAAAAAGGATGCAAGAAAGTGCAACCAGAGGTACCCTGAAAGGGGAGAGTTTGTTCTCTAAAACTGAAATTGGACAGAGCAACAAATGCAAAGTGGAATGTGCTGAGTACAGTTTCTGCTTTTTATAAAGGAAAGTTATGGAGGTGTCTGGTATTCTGTTCACTAGCCTTCTAATGAGAAGAGAGAGGAGGTTGTGGGAAGTAGTGTCATTCAAGGCTTGAGTTAGCAGTATAGCCAACATTCTAAAATTATAAGCTTATAATGGAAAAGAAGTTGTAGTTAAGGGTACTTGAAAATGAAGTAGCTTTGCCTTGGGTTGCTCAGTTTTTACAAGAACCTATTCTGAAGATGAGATGGATGTTAATCTGGATATCAATTGCCAACTGGATAGAATAAGCAGAATTTATTCCTACCTGTGATAACATATCTTAGAATCACATGACAACCTATTACTTTGTGAACTTGAGAGGTTATAAAATGGTTAAGGAGCAATCTCATTCTATGACTCTGTATCCCCTAGCAAAACCATTATGCATGCATAACAATTAAAATATGACATTAGGAGTTATAGTTGTGATTATGCTTCCTTGAAATATAAATAGTTCTTTTCTATGCAACATCAGATGCCTATGGACTTCCATATATGTACTTCCTTTACCATCCTTTCAAAAGATACATATTTCATTTCCATGAATAGGCATACTTTACTTCCTTACTTAGCATTTCTAGGTCAAAAGAATGGAGTTTTAGAAGTTCATTCAGTCCCTGTCTCATTGCTCCTCTTTACTCCCTTTTAAGGTACACTCCACATTTAGCAGTAAACAGAGGAGAAAATATGATATTGATGCAGAAGCTGTTCCTAATGACATGATTTTCTCTCATTCTCATTATTTTGTGAATAATAATGACAGCTAATTTAAACTTAATGCATAGGCAATTTCTTTGAATATCCATGCCAACAGCTTTAGAAAGTCAATGATACCAGAGCTGAGGTAAGGAACTGTAGCACAATTTAAGAGATTTTTGGCTCAGTGAGCAAAGATAAAAATTCTTTGGAAAGAAGCTACAGTGCTGCAAATGGAAAATCATTCATAATTCCAAAGTATATAAACACGTCAAGACTTCATTGTAATTCTCTGCACTAAGGCCTGTGAAATGCAATCAGCTTAGATCTTTTCCACAAAAATAAAGACTGGGCTTTATTCACTTTAATTTGTAGCCATTGTATGAAACCTTTATTGGGAATATAGATATCATTCGTGTTTTAAAACTACAAGAAGGGAAAAAGTATGCATTGTATTTGATAGCAAAAAAAAAGACAAGATTTTAAAAAAAAATTCTTGTTTGAAAATTATAACTAATGTGGAGTGCCTGAGATTTTACCTTCCAGGGCAAAGAATTTTGAGGGTTCTAATTGTATCTGCTATGTTTCAGTAAGCTAATGATCTCATTGGTAAAATTGCTTAGTTTAAATGGGAATCTATCCAATGGTAGGTTTGAAAAGTTCCTCAATTCTTCTTTCTACTCCCAACTACTGGCTTTATGCAAGTCTAGTGAATTGCCCAACCTCACTCTATCCCCTTAATTAGAAGTCACACTTACTGGCATTTACTTTAGGAATAGTATGCATTACTGGCCCCTATCAACTTTAGTTATGGCTTTGAATAAATTAGATTAAAAATGAATTAAAAAAAACTTCTTGACCATCTCAGATTAGACAGATTTCTCTCCCATTTTTAGATGCTTATAATATGCAACTTTTATCCTTTCATTTGACCTCTATCTAATATTTAAACGACTATTTCTCCCACTAGATTATACATTCCCTAATAATAATGGCTAGATCTTATTCTCATTTCTATCTTGCTTTTTTTTTTCCAGATGCAGGGTCTTCTTGATGAAAAGATATGTATTGACTAAATAATTACTTTAAAAGATAATAATTATTTATTTCTCATGTCATATGAGATACCTGGAAAATGTTCTAAAACACTATTGATTAGACAAATGCAAATTAAAACACTCTGAGGCAGTACCTCATGTCTCTCAGACTGGTTAATATGACAGGAAAAAATAATGATAAATCTTGGAGGGTATCTGGGAAAACTGTGGACCCTAATACATTGTTGGTGGAGTTGTGAAATGATCCTACCATTCTGGAGAGCAATTTGGAACTATAACCAAAGGGCTATGAAACTACTTAGCCTTTCACCCGGTAGTGCCATTACTGGGTCTGTATCCCAAAGAAATAAAGGAGGGAAAAGGACCCACATGTGCAAACATGTTATTAACATCTCTTTTTGTAGCAAAGAATGGAAAAATGAGTAGATACCCATCAATTGGAGAATGGTTGAATAAATTGTGGTATATGAAAGTAATGAAATATTATTTTCTATAAAAAAATGAACAAGCTGATTTTAGAAAGGCCTAGAAAGATTTACTTAACTGATGATAAGCAAAATAAGCAGAACCAGGAATACTTTGTACACAATAAGAACAAGAATGTGTGCTGATCAATTATGAAAACCTTGGTTCTTCTCAGTAGGTCAGTAATCCAAGGCAATCCCAATAGACTGGATAAAAAAAAATGCGATCTGCAATCAGAAAAAGAACTATAGGGAATGAAAATAAATCAACACATGCTAGGTTCATTTCTTTTTTCTCTCCCATGTTTTTCCCCTTTTGTTCTGATTTTTCTTTCCCAACATGATTCATAAAATAATGTGTATTAAAATAAATAAATAAAAATGTTATATATGACTCTAGTATAATATGTAAATCATGGGTTAGCAGTTAAGATCCCAATCTTTCTGTAAGTCCAACTCTACTTTGTCTCATGTTGGAACAAGTTAAATTTTATTTGTTTTACTCTATTCCATCTACTATTGAATTTTATTCAGTTTTCTATTTTACATGCATCTAGCTGAGACAACATGAATTTATCAAATCTATTCTTTTATCTCATCTTTTGGTGTCCTTCGTTTTATCATAATTTCCTCCAGGGAACTTGAACTCTCTTATCTTTTGAAGTGGGTCACTTTTTTTGTTTTCCCCTTGTAACCTTTTTATATTCTAGACTTTACTCCAAACTCTTTCCCTTAATGAGATATACCAAGTAGGTATCTAGTTCCTCCAAAAGAGTTTCAAGACTTATTTTTAAATGCCATTAAAGAGAAATGTTAAATATATTCTATTTAAATGTCATATCAAATGTCTTACCATATGTCTAAAAATAATTAATATAATTTATCATAGTCTAATAATTAATATGTCTAAAGGAGTAATTTTTGAATGATGCCAAATACTGACACTTTGTGTTTTCAATATCCAGATGCTAGTTTGAAGGAGATAATTTTCTGCATACATGAAGAACTAGCAATCATTATTGAAATGAAATATTGACACTTTAAATAGTATAATATGTGATGGTAAATTCCATTAAAATTGTCTTGCTTCATGTGGATCAACTAACAAATCTAACAAAATTTGGCTAATATGTAATATGTTATAGCATATGTGCAATTTAAACAAAGGCCTTTAGAGAAGTGCTTTACTTAAAAAAACAAAAACAAACAAAAACAAACAAACAAGCAAAAAAAAAAAAAACTGACCCTAATAGGAAGTATTCCAATCATGGAAAATCCATAAAGAAGATATACAGGCACAAATAGGACTTTTAAAAATCTAATTAGATTCTATAGGTTGTTATTTATGCCACATAAAATCTGAACTGTCCTGGCTGGTGGAAGATACTTACTATATGTCACAATATCAAAGACTCTTAGGACTAGAAAGAACCTTAGAGATCATCTCCTCTAACTCCTAGAGTTGAAGAAACTGGTTTCCATAAAGATTAAATGACTTGTCCAAAGTCATAGGAATAATTAATAGCAGAGTTCAGCTCTTTGCCTTCCAGTCAGTGTTCTTTTTACTGCACTATTTATTCTTCATTATGTGAAATGATGATAAAAGAATACAAGTGCGTGACTATGTGTGTATTTGTGTGCGTGTGTGTGTATCTCTATATATTGCTAGTAAATATTTAACAATCAGCTCTCCAAAAAGCTATGATACACTTAAGTTTAATTTATATTACTAAGCTTTTCTCTGTCAGTTTATCATCTAGACAATCAAAAGAACAATAAATCAAATCACAATTTATAATATTTGTTGAATTCTGAGTCAGTCAATGTGAGCTAATGCAAGCACACCTCTGGTGCTCATAAAAGCAAAAACAAACAAATAAATAAATAAACATCCTCAAAACAAAATAAAACAAAAAACAGTTTGAGCCAAGCCATAATCAAATCTTTGAAGTAAGGGAAAACATCATATTACAATAAGTTTTAACTGTAGAAATTAATCTGGAAAGCAAGCTCTTCTGAGACGGTAAATAGTACTGATTACTATGGGATTCTCTCTACATATATCTGCTATTAGTTTGTTTAAAAGATCTACATTAATTAATAAACTTTGTATTGTTTTACACATAAGATTCAAAGGTTAATAGTCAACGTCACAAAGAATCAAATAAAACTGTCCTTCAGTGGTTTCCCACATAGTGTTCACCTTCTAATTGAACTTTTCAGTGGATGATCCTTTCCTTTCACTTGTCCTTAATTCCATTCCTTCAGTGATTACTTAGCCTGGCTGATAACAAAAGCGCCTGTGTAGAAGGCAGTGTTTCCCTTAATTATGTTGTGCTTATAGATGTATATTGTGTTAAAACAGCATGCTGACTGTGTTGAGGAAATTGGGGTGATAGAAAAGATTTAAAAGTCCATGAAATACAATTCTGTTTTTATGTTTGTCTTAAATAATAGGAAACATTTTCATACTAATTAAATATACATTTTATCTAGTGTGATTATGGGCACTGAAACCATGCAAAATAGTGGAATACCAATTCTGAATCAGCATCTTTCTAAAACAATTCCATTACTTGAAACACAATAATCCCTGAATCATATGTGATTCAGGGATTATCATATACCAAGTTTTCAAGTTGGTAAGGATGTATGTATATCTATGCATCTATACATGTGTATGTACATATATATGTACACATACATGAACATGTATACACACATGTACATACACGAGCATATGTGTGCATGTATGTGTGCGTATATAATATATGCGTATGTGTATATGTGTATGTATGTATATACACTCATATATACATATATGTGTAAACACACATATGTATTTATTTATTCATCTGGGCCAAGGTAACTCATTCCTGTGACATGTGATAGTGGTCGTATGGTCTTCTCTTTGTCTCCCCTTCTCTATGTCTCTTGCACTCCATAATAAGAGCAGCTGTGTGTGTATTGTTGGCAGGGGTCAGGGACACAGGTGCAGTTATAGATTTTTGGCAAGGATGATGGACATTGGTGACCTCAAGGGCAATGGAATCATGCCCCAAGTTTAACTGCACCTGTGGAGGCTGCTGAATGGGCTACAATCTCATTTTTATTCTTGTGATGTTCTTCATTCAAAGTTACAGTAACTAGGTTGTCATTTTAGATTTCTTAATCTATATACCTTAAATACTATCATAGAATATTTATAAAATTTCAAATTACTATATTTATATAATGATAATCATAGTGTCCTGCTCTGTGTGTAGTTACGCATGTATAAATGTATGCATATATGTAATATCTACTGATTATTCCACTGATACCGTTGATAATAATGGCTACCTAATTATAAAAAAGGCTTAAGATCAAATCTGATACCATAGAAGATGACATGGAAGTCAAAAGAGCTATCTTTCATGTGATCCAAAAAGAAGCATCATGGTAAACTTTTGAGCATCGGTAGGCCCATCCTAAACTAGAACTATTTGCCAATAATTCAGTCACTAATATGTTAATAATGAAAAGAGCATTAAACAGCCAATTGCAAAAAAAAAAATAAAAAATATATCAATTAAAAACATGGAAAAAGTTTTCATAAGAATCAATGAAGCAATTAAAGATTAACAAGCATCAATATTGAAAGAATGACACAGATCTATATATAGATTTCAAAAAAAGATATGTAGGTAATAAAATTTCAGGAGATTGAAGCAATGGTAGTATTGATACAGTAGGAAATTAGAGAAAGCAAATATCAGATTTTTAAAAATATTTTTGATGAACTTGCATACCCAATTGATGTTATAAAGAAAAAGGCATCTCTCTTTGATAACAGCTCTTAATTTAGGTTCTGCAAAATGTTTTATTGTTTTAATACCACAGTACCAAAGACAACTATGAC
Organism: Myrmecobius fasciatus; assembly: GCA_023553655.1. Taxonomy (NCBI): domain Eukaryota; kingdom Metazoa; phylum Chordata; class Mammalia; order Dasyuromorphia; family Myrmecobiidae; genus Myrmecobius; species Myrmecobius fasciatus. The sequence continues at coordinate 97,322 of JAJPUD010005283.1, forward strand.
ATAACAGCAAAAAAATAAATTAAACCAGAAAAGCCTACTTTGAAGAGATATTTTTTGTCTACATCAGCATTATCTAGAACAAATAAAATCTTATATCCTTTTCTAGTCACTATTTCAGAGTTCTGATTGGCTTCGAGTGAATGTAAATAAGCAATTATTTCTCTTTTGGTCAAAACCCTGAGAAAGAGTCTTCCCTTCCCAGATTAATTTATTTAGATTTTTTTTTGATTAAGTGAAAAAGACCATTTTTTGCCTCATTTGTTGTGTAGCCTTAATCATTAAATTAATGTGGTCTCAGTCAAACTGAAACCTGTTGAAAATCTTGGCTTAAAAAGGCTAAGGTCTCCACTGATTACATCTAGGACCATTTCCAATCTTCTTGGCTACTGGACTCAGCTGGCTGGAGAGGAAAGTGAGGCAAGTGAAGTGACTTTGCATAGCTCTGCCTCATTTAAATCCAATTCATTTGCATGTCATCACCTCTAAGACATCAGGTCCTCTGTAAGAAGGAAGAACAAACAAAAACAACTTCAGTCATTATTTAGAAAGAGACTTACCAATTACCCAAAGGTAGCTTAATGGTCCCAGAAAGTGCAATTCCATGTTTCTGTGAATAGATTACACTTCCTGGAATCAGGAGAACCTGAATTCAAATCTTGCCTAAGACCCTTCTGGGCAAATCATTTAACCTATATTGCTTCCAATAATAATAATAATAATAATAATAATAACAACAATAATAATAATAATAATGTCAACATTTCTCACTGAAATTTTATATCAACAAAATTATGGGAAACGAGGAAAGAAAACCAGCTTTGGAGTCAGGAAGACAGTTCAAATAAATCTATGTGACTTGGGAAAACTATTTTCCTGTCCATGTTTCAGATAAGTCTCTAAGGCTATGGAGGTGGCAGCATTGGTGCAGATTTGCATTAGAATATTTGTACCTTCATAGTAGCCCCCATACCACTGAAATCAAATGGGATCAATTAAAAGTCCAGAGATCTGGACTAGTAGTTTGGAAGATCCAAAGTAAAATCCTGCCTCGGATGCATTAGCTGAGTGACCCTAGGAACATAATTTAATATCTCAGCCCTGTTTTTCTTGTGGGGCCTATTTCCCAGAGTTATTGTGAGAATCAAATAGGCAAGTGAGAGAACTGAGAGGGAAAAGTGAGATTAAAGGGGAAAAAAAAAAGAAATGCATATTAGATTGATAAAACTGCTATTGTTAAAGACTGTCATGAAATAGGCCAACAAAATGAGCACCAAAGGAATTATGATTCGGAGGCATGGAACAATAAAGTTAAACAGTTTTTTTTTTAAAGATGAATAAAATCCCAATATGGTAGTACAAGAGAAATGGAGAAAATTGAAAGTGAAATAGGGAAATACAAGCCATATCTGGATAGAAATAATAAAAAATGAAACTGATAAAAAATGAAAAGAGAGACATATGTCTGATAGTGATATCTTTTATGGGCTGAGGAATGCTACTGAAACAATTGAACCAATTTGAAAGTGCATCCATATTCATGTGATAAAGTTCTAGGAAAGAGTTACAAAAATTACAATGAACTAAGGATGGCTTGAGGTAAAATTGTAAAATAGGCATCATTCATCTTCAACAGTCAGCTTTCATTTTTTCTTTTTAACTGTCAAGTTTCCTGCAAATATATTGTGCCTAGGTGCCATTCCTTTTTGTACCCAAGTGCCTAGGAACCTGATGGTCTTTTCTGTCTTCTTCCAACTTATTTGAGTTGCAATTACATCACTGATTTGATAATACCTTTCCCAAGATGTAGTTGCATGTTTTCCTGAAAACAAAAACATGTTGTAATGAAAAGTGATGAATTTTTCATTGTGAAATGTAGTTCAAGTTCCTGTGACTTGTCTCTCTTGCAGAGATGTCATCCAGGATATTACAGTTAAATTCTCAATCATTGGCTAGGGCTAATAATAGGCTATTAATTAATAAAATTAATGGAGAATTTTTATTTTTTAGGATAGAAAAAATTTCCTCTGAGGGCAGGAATTGGACTTTCAACTCCTCCATCCGCAGCTCCTTTTAGTTTCAACTCCAGGGAATATGATGTCCCTTGTGTATCATGCCCCACATCTCTTTTTAAAGAAAGGTATCTCTCCCTCCCCCTGCCCACCACCATTAGATTATAAACATTTTGAGGGCAAGAATTTTTTTCTTTTTCTTATTGGTATATTGAAGGCTTCACATAGTGCCTGGCACATAGTACTACTTAAACATTTATTGAATTTAATTTAAAATATCTTTTCAATCAGGCTTCTTACTTTATCTGCAAGTAAGGTTGGCCATAATATTGTTTATATTTTGAAAATTCAAGTATATCTCCTTTGTAACTTTTTGGTTAGATGAGGTTGAATTACACAGATATTATTTAGACCATTATTAATTCAGTAGGAGAGAATTTTCCAATTTTGAAGTCTACTCTTATGTCCTAGAAGATTAGGGGAAGAAAGAACAACACCCATTATGAAGCACGAAAAAGGTATCATGCTCAATCCATTTCATAAAACTTAATATGAAAATGTTATAAAATAAAAATTTTATATTATGGAATTATAAATTTTATGGTTCTATATACCAAATTCATTCTCTGTTTTAACAAGTAGCCTAACATACATAAATAAGACCACTATAAGGTCAAAATTTCAGATGGAATAGCATAGTTTGATTGTGAGGAATATTATATTACAATTATTGTTATCTACAGAAAAAAATAACCATGAACTTAACAAAAAGAAAGAGTAGTTACCAAGCAAAGAAACAAATACATACACTTACTTGAGTGAGAGTATTATGTGCAAAAGAAATAGGTATGCTTGCACATAGTAAAGGCTATTAAGGAAAAACTGAAAGGAGAAAAAAGAGAGGAAAATATTAGACAATAGTAATGACACACCCACATCCCCCCAAAATTTACTAAGAATAAATCTAAGAAACTGCAAAATAGAAAAAAAAAAACCTCTAGGACTAAACATTAACAGTTAAACGATACAAAGGTATCTTGGCTTCATTCTAAAAGAAGGAAAATTCTAACATATAGTAAATAGCCTTACATGTTTAATAAAGAATTTGGATGAGGTATTTGAGGCCATTGAAGATACTCCTGCAAATCATTTTAATTTTGGTTTTAATAATGGAGAAAACATTAAGGAAAGGAACAACAGCATATAGGGGGAACTAGATCACCATTCCCTTTTTAGTCATGATAAGAAGGAATTATTGCAAAATATTAATACTAGAGGAAAAAACAGGAAAAACATGAGCAATTGTTTATCTGCACAAATTATCATAGTTATGGAATTTTAAAGTGAGGCGTAAATTTTTGAAAATTATTTTGGAAAGAAAATGACTGCCAGTAAGATAACTGTATAGATATGTATACATGTATTGTATTTGGCATATAATTTATCCTATTTAGCATGTATTAGATTACCTGTCATCTAGGGGTGGGGGGTGGGGGGAAGGAGGGGAAAAGCTTGGGAAAAAAAAGTTTTTGCAAGGGTCAATGTTGAAAAATCACTCATATGTTTTGTAAATAAAAAGCTTTATATAATAAAAAAAGAAAATGACTGCCAATATTTACTTTATTTAACATTTATTTTGTTTAATCTTAGTCAAGGGAAGATGCCCAAGTTTCTGGTCCCTAGGAGATAGAAATAATATTATAGATAAATGAATAAAAATAAATGAATCAATGAATGCACAAATAAATAAATCAATGAAATTAAAAACCTCAAAATCCTTCCCAAAGAGGAAAAAAAAAACCATTAATTAAAAAAAGGTACACATATAAGATTTAAGAGAGATGAGATCTTCATGGCTTAAATAAACTGGGATTATTTCTTTTCCAATTATATTATTTTCAAGTTATAATTTATTATTCCAACACACACTTTAACCATCAGCTTCATTTCTTTGTTTTCAACATTTCTTGGGACTGACTCAATTGATTTCCTTCTGGTACATTATTATTATTATTATTATTCTCAAGAATAAACTCTAAAACCTGACAGTTTTATAAACAAATCTATTAGGTCATTTGGAAGAAAAGAGACATGTAGCCGACTTTCCTGTACACTCTGGAAGCTTAATATTTTATAGGATTTAGACAAGAGTACCCATATACAAACTATACATATGCTATTAAGTAATTTTGCCAAAAGGGCAACTTGAAAGCAAGGTAGATTGAAACAGGTATGAGTAAATTAATAAAATTTGGGCAAAACTAATACAGAAGGGAACCCCAAACATAAACTTGATTGGAACAAAAATGAGACCTGGGTGTTGAGACCCAAAACAAAATTGTTTGGGGTAGTTCCATTACCTAGAACCCTTAATCCCTTGTAGTCCTTTCCAGCTTTCCTGAAGAGTTACTGAGGTCAAGATGACATTCAAAGTTCAAATTCTCTAGTCATATGAAATTAAGTTCAAATGATGTTAATAATATTAATAAATAATAATAATACATCTTATCAATCATAACTCACATGCTACCATAAGTCATTATATTCTTTTTCTAAGTTTCTGCCAAATATAATTAAAATTATTTTTGTTCAAGACCTTTGATCAATTACTTCCATACTCCTGACATAGCTGAATAAATTTCTCTTAATATCTGTTTATGTTTTCCACTATAGTCAAGTGAATTTGTTCTATATATATATATATAAACATATAATAAGTACTGAGAACATTTATGTGAATTTGGGCAGTAAACACCATATTGATTGCTGCCAGAGCTAGCTCAGTGTTTGGGAGGCTCTGAAGAAAAGTGTGGGAGAGCAGAGGTATTAGACTGACCACCAAATTGAAAGTTCTATAGACCCGTTGCACTGACCTCATTGTTGTATTCCTCTGAAACCTGGATAGTACACCAGCATCATGCAGGAAACTGAATGGCTTCCATCTGAATTGTCTTAGGAAGATTCTGAAGATCACCTGGCAGGATAAGGTACCAGACAATGAAATCCTGAACTCTCAAGCATTGCAATGACATCCGTAGAGAGAATAACTCCACTGGGCTGGTCACATTATTCAAATGCCAAATGTACATTTGCCAAAAAGATTATTTTATGCAAAACTCACACAGAGAAAGTGTTCACAGGGTGGTCAGAAAAAGCCATACAAGGACTCTTTCAAGATCTCTCTCTCAAAGTTAAGAGAATCCACCCTAAATGTTCACAGGGACTATTTATGTCTGACCACAGTCACAAATGTGGCAGAGTATTCTGAGGCAATGTCTTATCTGCCATCATCTGACATGCTAACTTCGGTCTAATACAGTGATATCATTTTAGTCTTCTTGGAGAACAAAGGATACCAACCAAGCAACCATCAAGGAAGTATCAGAGGGCAACATGCACTGAAAACATTTGTCCAGGGCACTTTCAAAAAAATGCATATAAAAAACGTGCAGTCAGCACTATGGAAAAGTGAACAATGCTTCCAAACCAGCAAAGATGCTAATGGATGCTACTGATGGCATTATGCTGCTCTCACTCTCTCTGTGGCTATTCTTCTTGTTGCCAAACACTATTCTTTGGCTGGAGTTCTAGTTTCAGTGCTTCCAGTTGCACATAAGATGAAGAATAGGGTCCTTCAAATACTTTGTAACTTAAGAGTTCAATATCTAAGCTTCAGTTCTTTTAAGAAGGCAGGGAATTCACAGAACAAGTTGTGGAAATAAAGGGAATATGGCTTTTTATGAATAAATGGAGGGATCACTTTCAGAATCCAGAGTTTATATTCTGAATAATTTTTTAAAAAAGTGTTATTTATAAGGTAAAATTTTGTTTAGCATCCAAAATTTTAGATTTAGGTCTAATCTCTTTGGTACCTTAGACTGGTTAGTCAGATAATTAGAGCTCAAAGGTATGTCTTTCAAAAATGTATAAATGATTCCATTCCTCCTTGTCTTCTTCATCAGAATATCCTGTCTATCATCTCAGTTACTTATTTTCATTCTCCTCCAGGTTACTGACTACTTTCTTACAACCTAAAAACATGCTCATGTCTTTCTAATCCTTAAAAACTTCCCACATAATGTTAACATCTCCAAAAGGAGAGAGGTTGGGGTATAATGCATGAATCTAAGAATCTTTGGCATAGAAATAAAAATTAAAACATGGGGGTTGATGAGATCACCAAGTGAAATATGCATGAAGAACTGAGAGCCAAGGACAGAGTCTTGGAAAACTTCCCATAGGTAATGGACATGACCTGGATAAAGAGCCAGGAAAGAGTGACTGAGAAGGAATGTTCTGAAAACTAAAAGTATAATCAAGAGATAACAGTGTCATGAAAACCTATAGAGAAGAGAGTATCAAGAAAAAGGGGTTCTTTGAGGTGTCAAAGATTACAGAGAAAAAATAAAGATTGGGGAAAAGTTATTAAATATGGCAATTAAGAATAAGGAGTGAAAAGATAAGAATTGGAATCATTGCTGTAGACAGCTTTATCCAGGAGTTTAGCTAAAAAAAGAAAGGCAAGCTATAGGACCATGGTCCGTAGGTACGTATTTGGTACTTTGGTATAATTCCTGGTTTAGACTAGGTGCTTAATAAATATTTATTGACATGTTTACTATTTTCTTCTTTTAAAAGAGTTAACATTTCTGTAACAAAGTCAGATTTGCTCCTTCTAGGTAGGGAAATAAAAGGGAATTTTTAGAAATAAGTTTAATATAAAATCAAAAAGCCTCAATAAAACTCTAAAAGAAATTGACTCCATAAGACATTTGTTTCTTTTAGCTCCCCTTAGATTCTCTCAGTCTCCCATGCAAAAGAATTGTTTGGGGAAATAAAAGGACAAAGAGGGAAAACCTTGAGACCAACTATGGAACTACATTTCATTGTTGTTGTTGTTACCATTGTTTTGAATTCCTGCCTTTCACTACTGGTAAGAGTGCCCAGTAACAAACTTGGTGGCCAATGCTCTTTTCCTTTATTTTCTTAACTATTTAAATTATGTCCTTACTTCCCTTTTGTAATAGCATTGTATCTGATTTTTTTGTAATTTCACTGAATTCACACCAAAAAGAAATCATCACTGTATCATAAATTTAGGAACTTCCCTTTTTACCCACAGATGAAAAACACTAAGGGGAGGAGAGTTTAAGAGATTTATCTGGGGTAGCATAGAAAGGCCACATCATAGTGACCTAATCTCTCTGCTAAGTATTGTAACAAACAAATTATTTTACCAAGAACTGCATTGACTCACTGATGAATGTTTCTTGCAAGACTGGGTGCCTCAAACACATTTTTGGAACCAAAAAAGTAGCTTTGTTTCCTATCCTGAAGTGCAAATCCCTTCTCCCCATTCTCTATTATTTGGGTATTTCAGAAAATGCATAATGTAAATATGTACCTCTCAGTACATAGCTAGTCCCTGCCCCTAAGGAAGTTCCATTCTTAAGGGGCAAGATAATCAGGAAAGTTAAGAGGCAAAATGCTAGAAATTCTTTTTCAAATCTTGGGCCACCATCCCAGATTAAAAAAGCCAGTCCCTGCTCCCAAAGAATTTACATTTTTATGGGGGAAGATAAAGGTCTTGTGGGTTCAGTTCAGGTTTAAAATCTGCCCTTCCTGAATATTCTTTGATGTCTTTGTGGATTTTTCCTACTCTTCTTTTCATTTTCCCAGGAACCAACTGAATCTCACAGTGAAAGTGCCAGGATGGGTTGTAACCTGCAGTAGACATCACATTACATCAGCTTTCCCTTTGTCTCCTTCCCAAACCTCTCCCCCACAAATAACAGACAATGTTATCTTTTTCTTAGTCTATTTTTACATTTCTAAAATCTATTTCCATTTATTTGCTCACACAGTTTAGCCTAATTTAGGTTGACATCACCTTTGAATTAGACTAATCCAATACCCTCCTAATTGATATTCCTTTCTGTCTCAAGGAATTTCCCCCCCTGAAACTCCCTATTGACTTAGGATCAAATATCTTTTATTTTTTACCCTATTACTGTGTAATTTCTACTTTTTGTGTAATATACTATAGTAGGAAGGCCACTAAACTTTAATTCAGAAGCCTAAGAGAAAGGACTTATTAGCTCTTGATAAAACTTGTAAATTCATGTGATGATAAAAACCCATTACTATTGTGTATGTTAATCTTGACAGTTTACCAAAAAAAAAATTTTTTTCCTTAGCTTAGGTTTTCCTTTGGCTACATGAGAATGCTTGTGAGTGTGTATGATACTTATTAGGAGGGTAAAGTGCTACGTCAATTCTTATGATTTCATCAATCCAATGGACTTTTAGTAGGTAATTACTTACATGTAGGCAGAATTGCAACCTGCCTGCAATTTTAAGTCTCTTCTTGGCTTGAGTGTAAATTCTTTCTACACTATATAATCTATTTTGGCAGTTTAAATTCTTAAAATTAATTTTAAACTCAAAGATTGATGAAGATTGGAATCATAGAATGATACAGTAAAAAAAGTAAATTTATTGATTATTCAGTCTCTTGCTTTCATTTTTTAAATGAGGAAACTGAGTTTAATAGAGATTAAGCAGCTTTTATAAGGTCATATAAAATATGTAAAGGGAACAAGCATGTATTAAGGACCTTTAACATACTTGCTAAACTCTATAGGTATTACATTATTTGATCCTCAAAAAAAGTTGGGATGTTCGTGCTACTATTGTTCCCATTTTACAAATGGATAAACTGATGCAGACAGAGTTTAAGTGACTTGCCTAGAGTCACAAAACTAGTAAGTGGCTGAGGAAAGATTTATACTGTATTCTTGCTGACTGTAGATCTAACTTTATATCTATTATGCAACTTAGCTAAGCTTAGCTTAGATGATAAAGTGTGAAGAAAAACCCACCTTGCCTGAATATCATTCTAGTATTTTTTCTATTATTAGCTCATGGTATATAAGCATGAAAATGTTCAAATTGACAGAAAGTTTTAATAGAAACACTTTTAAAAGCTGTAGTGGAATTTATTTTCAAATATTTATAAATACTAATTGCTATACATTCATAAATTATTTCCTAATGAAGTTAAATTGAGTAATAATTATTTTGTAATACCTTTAAAAAACTAAGTAGGAATTGGCAATAATAAATGATAGTACAGTATTTATATTGTAATTAAGTAGGAATTAATATGCTTTTCTAATGAACTCTAGTAAAATAATACTTATTTTTTCCAAAACTATAATTATTTCATTAAGAAATACAACTGCTATAGTCTTGACAGATTAAAACTAATATTTGTCTTCATAAATATGACAATAATGTTAATTCTCATTAGAAAATTTGATTTATATAATAAAACTACAATAGAAGTTATTATATATTTTTGTAAATCACAATTGTGGGGGAAAATTATATGTTAACTTTAAGAGGAAACAATATTGGGCTTGTTACAGAGATATGACATATTATTTGAGTCAGATAATTACCTATCCTCAATTATAGACTCTTTGATAATATAAAGTCTAGGAAAACTATTACCTGATTCCCCAGGGAAATATCTTTTTAATAAAAGATTTTTTGACTTTAAAAAGTATGCATGTTGTTTTTATTTTATCTTTGTACATTTTTAATTTTCTGATTAAATCCTTGGAACATGGAAATTGCTCATTTTTCATTTTGTACCCCCCTTTCAATATTAGAAAGAACATTGCACCTAATTGAAAACTAGGTATGAATTATCTTCAGGATAAATGGGTAATTTTTTGTTACAATAATGAGGATAAGGTTGTCTATTTCATGTTTAGTGATGAAAAATATATATATTATCCATTGAATACATTTAAAAGTTACTATTCTATCTGTTACATTTGTTGTTCTATGTGAATTTGAGAAGTATTATCATCAAAACAGAAAACTTACTAAATGAATGGCTCTTTGAAAGCATTACAAAGATTGCAAACATCCAAATGCTGATGGTTGTCTTGCTGTCTCATCAAGCATGGCTGTGTAAAATAGATTGAACAAAACTAGAGCCATTATGCAAACCTACTTTACACCATTAGTGATGGGAAATGGAACAGACAAAATGCCATCTACACCAACACAGCCATTCCATTAACCACTCCATTATGAAATAGTTTCATGAATTGGTCAAGCAAACTCAATTAGTGGATGCTGAAGATCAGGAGGCATTGAAAATGATCAAATTCATGAAACATTATTATGAAGAATTAAATACTGTTCATTGGATTTTTTTTTTGCATCTCCTAAGTGATAAATATTGTAATTTTTTCCATCATGTTATAATAGGAGATAATCCTGATACTTAACAATTGGCAAGTTTTATATTAAAATTTCAAGAGAATTCTAATATAAAATTACCAGTGGATAGCATAGAGATCTGATAGCATTTTCCATGTTTGTCTTATATTAAAAACTATGATGATGACCTAGTAATAAAGAAATATTTTTCTTAACATTAATGAATATACATGAATGTCTCAGGGAAACTTTTTTTCAAATAACATTTAATTTCTAATAATGTGAAAGTTCTATAATTCTACAGTATCTTGAACACAATCAAGATTTCAAGAGGGTACAAAGATGATACTACATTTTTGCAATTCATTATCTTCTATTAGTTTGTGAATTTATATATGTACTACACTTATGTTCTATTCTGATTGCTACATCATGGCATGGAAGGAACAAAGATTTTTCTTCTGTCTGTGCTAATAGAGTGTAAACCCTACCAAATTGGAAAGATTTTGAGTATAGATTCAGTGTGTTTTTATGACTAGCCTTGCTAAGTTTAGAAAGTCTCAGAAGTAACTTACTGAGCATCCTTAGTGGTCAATACTAAGTTTTGAATAAAGACCCAGATCTGATTCTAAGATTAAAACTCTTTATATTATACTATGCTACCATTCATTTCAAAATTTATTTTTATATTATTTTATGTTTTTATTATAGTTGTTTTTATTTTGTTTATTTTTATTATATTATATTTTATATTATTTCTGGACAACTCAGTGTTAGATATCCCTTACTTAGTGTGAGATACATTCTGCTTCCCCATAAATTTCACCCATTGGTTCTAATTATCTCTTCAGGAACCATACAAAATAGTACTAAATTTCTTCCATATGACCATACATATTTGAAGATGTCTATCATATTCCTCTTAAGTTTTCTGTCCTTCAGAATAAACATTCTTAATTAATTCACCTATTATTTTTATGATATGCTTTAAGAAGCCCATCATGCTTGCTCTATATTTTTGTACATTTTGGTAATGTGGTGAATAGAGAATTGGGGCTGGGATCAAGAAAACCTGAGTTCAAAACTTTGGACTTTTACTAATTGTATGACCTATCTGCCTTACTTTACTCAGTTGTAAAATGGGATAATGCTTGACACATAATAGATGTTTAATTTTTTTTTCTTTTCTGGACACACTACAGTTGCAAAATCTTAAATTATACTCTTTAGAAATTACTAGTATATAATATGATGGCACTATTATGTCCTTTGATGTGGACGTTTTATTTCTATTAATTAATTATGTTTTTGAGGATATATATCATATAGCTATCCCTTCCACATCATGACTTTCCCCATCACAATTTCAATATACCACAGATCAGCATAAGAAACTAAATAGGAATTTTGGGGGAGTTTTGTGGAAGCCACACTCAATACAGGAAAAAAAATCAGAAATGAAGATGTGCACAAAATATATTTTATTATTGTTATTATATTTTCACTATATTTTGTCTTTTAATAACTCTTCTCTGCTACAAAAGGAGGGCCAAAAGTTTTTATATGGATTTTCCATATTACATTATAGAAAGGATAACAGTGTTAGTAATTTCAATTGGGTTTATATTATCTTGGAAAGATCTCTTAATTTTCCTCATCTCCTATCTTCCTCATCTCCAGTAGCAGGAGACTATTCATAGCTTTATAACCAAAAAGAATCTTAGAGATCCTTTCATTCAATTCTTTCATTTAAAAGATTAGAAAAACATAGCCTTGATTACTTAAATGATTTCCCTGAAATCACATAAAGTAGTAGTTACTAGAGGCAAGATTCATATTTGATTTCTTGGACTCTAAATCCATTACTTTCCCACCTGTGGCAAGATTCTTCAATGCAGAAGAAAGAAAGTAGATCAATCAGAACCATTCTAATGACCTACCCACTAAGGTACAAGATAAAAGGAAGTATGGAGAGTACATTGGTTCATAATAACAATTTAATAAATACTTATTGTTTGTTTATGGATGTGATAAATTTGGATTTGGTTCCCTGTAAGTTGTTATAGGATGAAATCAGCACAAGAATTTTGTAAGGTGAAAGAATATATGCAAAATACTCTTCCACCTCTACTGCTACTGTTATTGCTACTGCTACCACTACTATTATTACTACTACCACTAATAATAATTTCTTTAAGTTTAATAAAGCTTTGTATAAATAATACCTCTCATTTTTATCTTCATAAGAACCCTAGGAATTAGGTAGTATTACTTAAAATTTGTTGTATATCCTAAAGAATTATATAAACATTGTCTCTCCAATTCTTATTTTTAAAAGTAAGTACTTTATCATATATTTGTCCTTTTTACAGTTTTCTCCCACTTTATCAGAATCATTTTGGGTTCTAATCGTGTCATCCAACTTATCTGTAATCAATTTCAGTTTGTGCCAAGCATAAATTTGACAAGCATCAATTTTATGTCTTTGAACAAGCCTCAGAAAAATATTGTCCAGAATATCAAGCAGGATGGCTGAAATTAGATTGAGCAAAACTTAATTATGTTTTACATCATTAGCTATTGGAGATGGGTATCATCAAAGGCATGTATAAACTGCAAAATGGTACAAGACAGTGAGGTGTTTTGTGAGTGAAAGACAAGAATGATTAGCCAAAGTATTACATTGTTATCCTTAAGATTTTAGAAGAACCAATGAAAAGCCTCCAGTACATTGTATGAATCCTTTGAGGATTCATGCAAATATATAAAAATAATCTCATAGAATGAAAGGAAATAAAGAAGGCATTGTGATATTTGCTGGTAGATGGAGTTTCCATAATGATGAGATACATCTGAATTATAAATCTGAATAAATTTATAATAAAATTTATTTTAACTAAAATAAATTTTGAGTTTTATTTGGGAACTCTGGTTACCTGGAATACATGTTCAATACACTTTAATCTTATGAAATAAAAACCTGTTCTCCATCTCCTCTCACTTCCCATTTTTTCCCTTCTAGCCCTTCCTCTTTGTCATACTTTCTGTCCTAATAAGAAGGAAAGAGCTCTGCTTTCTATCTTTCCTCTCCTTATTCCAGACATGATTTGAACAACTCCCTTTAAATTTCTAGTCAAGAACTCAACTTTCAGTACCCTGGCCCTTTCTCTGAGGAAAGATTTAGATAAAGAGGGGTCTGGGAATTTAGGAGAGAGAGAAGTTATCACCAAAAACACAGATAAATATATTTTTTCCCTTTTGAACCTTAATTCAGCTAGAGGAAAGGTTTTATTTAATGTATAGACTTCATAGGCCTGGGGTTACCACTGAAAAAATAATCCCCTTTAAGGACTAGGAAAATCACTCCAGTGGTAGGGGTGACTGGAGAAGACCTGAATCATTACTGATAAAGAAAACGATCTAGTTGGTTGACTTGTCAGTGGCAAGAACCCTACTGATAGCTCTTTCTGAAACTGTTACATACTGGTTTTCTTCTTCTCTGACTCCTCTTCATGAACTCATCTCATCTTCAACCTATCTAGGTCCCTTTTCACCTCAGCAGTCCATCTTCTTGATTCATGACCTATGAATAATTCAGTCTTGCAAATTTTCAGCCAGGACTTAATCATATTTCATCTAACTACACCCCTCATTTAAGTCTCCCAGTATCATTCCACTTTCCCTATTCCCCTCTTCCCAGCTGCAGCCCACAAGACTGTTCTTCCAGCTTAACTCCCTCCTTTTTTGATCTGGGGCTGTTCTGGCTAATATTGGACACAATTCTTTCATCTTTTGCAAACTGAACTCTCACTGTCCTCCAATTTGTCTCTGACCTTCCCCAAATGCTCCTGAAGAGTATTAAAGATTTTTCTGTTTCCAAATCCTCCCTCCCTATCCTCCAAAGCTTAGGAGTAAGAGGAAATGTCATACTCCAAATAAGAGGTAGACAAAAGTACCCTTTACTCATTCCCCCTCTGCCTGTTGGCTACCATGATTGATGGAACAGCAGAAATTTTGTGTAATAATTAAGCGAGCTCATGAAGAACTTTGGTTCAAAGACTTGAGAGAGGGAATTTAGAAGAGATTTTTTTTTCAATGGTAACACTATATTCAGGTCTTTTCAGGGGCATGTTCATATTTTTGGTGCTTTAATGGTAAAATGGCAAGGATTCAATGAATGTAGCACTATGGGAACTCCAAGTAAAATAATTTTAATTTTAGAGAATATTGTATAGTGAAGATATAAGAGACTTGGGGAATGGAAAGGAATGATGGTAGTAGTGGGAAGTAGAGGAGGGAGGAAGAGAGGTTAGTGCTATTGTTTATTCAATTTTTGAAAAATTGGATTCAGTTAACATTTATTCACTAATAATTTAGGTTTGAGCATTATGGTAGACACTAGGGGAAATGTAAAATTTAGCTTTGTTCTCATGTGGGTTACATCTTGGGAAGGGATTATGAAATATAATCAGATAACTAGAATGCAAAATAAAAAAAAATATATATACATTAGAGATGTCTAGAACATAGTTCTTCAGAAAAAGAATTGTTCCCTATTTACTTGAAGGGAGAGCTGAGTACCTGACTGGTCTGGAAGCCAGATTTGTTTGTAAGTGAAGTTTTTGTAATTCAGTACCTGTCTTACCATTTTAATGGAAGTGCCAATTTTGTGTAATGAAAGTGACTGCTCTAACCCATAGTTTCAAAACTTCCTGATTCCCAGGTGGTTGCAGAAACCCACAGTGCTTCACTCAGTCTTCAGCAATTGAAATGTATTTTCAACACATAGACTTCAATAACATACTGGACAGATTTCCTATTTAACAATTTCACCAAATTAATACTGACAGGACAAGCCATGGGCAAAATTCTGAAGGAAGCAAAGTTTGTTGTTGATACCTGCCCTTATTGCCCTCTTCCCTACCCATCGGCTACATCTCACACTCTACTCTCCCAGTGTGGGCAGGTTTTCTTTCCCTATTCCCTCTTAAAATTCCTTCTAAAAATAGCAAATGACTATTTATTTGAGTGTTTAATATATTTTCATGTAACAATATACTTAATATATTTCTACATCTATGTACTCTTTGGATCTTAAGTATTTTCTTCTTTTTTTTAATCTTTGTATAATTAGCACAGTCCTAGACACAAAATAAATGCTTAATAAATGCTTATTTCTTTACTCTTTAAGTCCTTTTCTCTGAGTACCTAGTGCACAAATGTAAAACCATTCCAGAAGACAGATGAATTTAAAGAGAATATCATAGAGAAGGGGGCATAATTAAACTGAAAGAAATTAATTTTGGGAAGTAAAATTTTAATTGCCATGCCACTTGTGAGTATGAAGATATATTTGAGACCAGAGAGATCTTTGATCACCTCTCAAATTACAAAAGGTTAATGATATTAAGTTTGTATATATATACATATATATTTGTGTATATATATGTGTATATATATATATATATATATATATATATATATATATATATATATATTCCCCCCTCACTTGGCATTCTGACATCCATCTCATTCTGAAATCCATCCTCAGTAAAGGAAACAGGAAAAAAGATTTTCTTTCTTTTCTTTCTTTCATTTCTATTTATTTCCCCTACCCTATCTCAAAAGGTTAGAATTTGTTTCCAAATATATTTCTTAATCTCCTTCACATTCTTCTAAGAGCTTATAGTATTTTCTTCTCTAGTAGTATTCCATCTTTTAAAATTAAATCATTAGCCTTGGATTTTTGTGGTAAATCTTTTTTTTTCTTTACAAGAGAAACTCTAGTATCCACCCATTCTATTAAATTGGCATCTTGATCTACTATCGTAGGACTGATGGATCTATAGATGCATTTTTACTACGGCCAAAGATGTTTTGGCTTTGGGAATTGTTTAAGCTTTTTGGCAACAAAACATGTGGCAATTGCTTCCAGGTGGTTTCCCCAATATGATTTTTAGTGCCTGAGTGATAGCACCTTAATTCCCCTAACCAGCAACCTGACAGTTTTTATCCAACAACCAGCCAGATAACATTTTCCTGATTCAGGGCCCTTGATAAAAGTACTCAACATCTATTTTAGACATTAATCCTTGAAATAGTATTCCAAAAACAGGATGAAGCTTTCTGCACAAACTATTTTCAGTGTAGGTAACAAAGTATACAAATTCTAACAAATTACTATGAAGGCATTACCTAAATATGAAAAAATATGTAAACATACATATTTTTTCGATGATATAGTCTAACATTACCATTATTTCATATACAGATTCATGTATCTTTGGAATCTTTTCTCATTAAAATTTTTGTTTATTCCAAAATATCTTCATTCTTCTGTTGTTCCCCCCAATATTTACATTTCCTATCAATTCTACAGAATTGAAAGACTATCTAAGCAAAGTATCAATTCTATATTAAACATGCCCAGCAAATGATCATCTCACTTTATGAAGATTTGGAGATGTCATTACTCCATTAAGTCATACTCCATTCTATTTCTAAATAGCTTGAATTTCCAAGAATTTCTTTGTATAATTAGGGTAAAAAAAAAGATCAATTTGAAAAGTTTCCCAATCAAACATATGAAATTACAGGGTCTGGGTCAATGTACAGAGGCACCTTTAAGGCATGTCCTAATGGAATGTAAGCATGACCACTTACACTGTGCTGATTAGATTTCAGAGAAAATGGGTACTTTTGGATGATTAGCTGAAAGAAACATTTGTCAATCCCTATGAATTCTAAGAACATCTTCTTTCACTATTTGGGATGCCTTCTTTTCTCTTTCCTTCAGGTCATCTTCCACTTGTTAGGGGAGAGGGAAAGGGATTTTTTTTCCTTTTCTCTTCCACTTTCCCATTCCCAAGGATCAACTCATGGTGACTTGTTACATTTGGTAAAGGGAGAAATTTTTGTTTACATATAGTTTTAGAAGAAAGACCTTAAGAATGGACTTTTCCAGATTAATGTTATTAACTACAAGATAGAGATTTCCTGTTCAAGTATATAAGCCCACTCAGCCCAAGAAGGGTCTGATAAGTTTTGGAAACTTCCTTTTGGGTAACAATGTACTCTAGTGTTCCTGAGTTTGAGGAGGTCAGGAGATGATTTTCTGATGAAATATACTTTCTGGAGAAGGGGAAATGGGAGGGAATACACATTTATATAGCACCTGCTACGTGCAAGGGAATGAACTAAAAACTTTCCCAATATCTCATTTGAAAAAAAAAAAAGCAGTAACTCTAACACATAGAGCACATATAATCATAAGAGAGACATTTCCAGTAGACCCTAAAAGATAATTACTTTCTTTAGTGAATCACTATGTATAACAGTGTGGGAGAAAGGAATTTCAGCTTAATGTCAGAGTGTTGCATTGATGACAATCATAAGTTCATTTTTCTTCCAAAATATAGCAAAGGACTTTCTGAATGTTTAATATATTCCTACATCTTAATTTACTGGAGAAGGAAATAAGCCAGGTCGGTTACTTTGCTAAGAAAGCCTCATGGAAAATATTAGCATGCTATGGTCCATGGTGTCTCAAAGAGTTGGACACAACTAAATGACCAAACAACAATAACAGAGGGGAAACTTTTTCCATAATGGGAAACTAGGAAATCCTTGAAGGCCTTTCCTAAACATGTTGGTCCAAAATAATGGTATTTTGAAACTCATAAAATAAATAAAGCATTATGTATCATCTGAGCTAAGATACTCAAAAAGAACTTAAAATAATGCTGGAAAATAGTAATCCCTTCATAGTTGTTGATTTATTGACTTCAAAACCGTAACCCTTAGAATGACTGCTTGTAATATTCTGCATCTCAGGATAAAACAAACAAACAAATACACACCTATGCAATAGGGCTGGAGAAGAACTAGAGGAGAGAAAGTAAAGTATATTATTAGGTGAATTAATGTGTTTCTTTATGAAGATACTTTAAAAAAATAAGGCTTCCTCTTAAAAAGACAAAAGTTGAAGAATCAATGATCAAATTTCATAAGAATCATGAAAAATATAGATGGGGTGGACATAGTCTTCTTAACAATTCTTAGAGGTTGTGTATGTTATAGAAAGAAATGGGTTTCATAAAGTTGTAAATAAGTTAATGGCTAGTAAATATATAATGTGTTAGGCCAAAAAAGCTAGTTTTATTTAGATTACAATTTCAAACTCTTCTTTTATAACAGTGTGGGAAACTCAGCTACAATGACCATTGGTCTGATCCGATATAATCTTTTTCAAATTCTTACAAATATTATATTACCATTTCTTCTAAGACTGTACTATGAAAGTAGTGCACACATATGAAATGATGCATAGTTTTTAATCTATTTTAAATGCATAGATTTAGTAATCTATATGAAAACTAATACATATTCATTACCTTATTTTCAGAGGTAGAATAACACTACATTTTTGCAATATATTGTAGAAAATGAAGGCCTAGGTATTACCCAGATATTTCTCTTTGGGGATTTTGTTATTATTATTGTGGGAGAACAGCCTTAACTTCTTTATTTGAACCTATCTATATAACCATTATAATCAAATTTATGAGCTCTTGAGGTGGCAAAATTTCCTTGAACTTACAATCTGACATACCCTGTCTATATATTGACACGATTTTCTGTATTGTGAATAAACTATTAAATTATGTGTCCCATTATTTTCATTTATATTATTTGAGCTTAAATGATCTATAAGCATGTAGACCTGAAATTCAAATATGAAAACCATTATATAAAATAATGAACATGGCACCTAGAACAATTGTTATAAGTGAATCTGACTCAAGACCATGTTAGTTCAGATTCAACACTGGAACAAAATGCAACACTATTAAGTCATTGAATGGTTAACAGCAAGAAAGATGTTTTGCATAAAAAGATAACAAGGATGTGTCAGCACTTAGCTTTAGTAGATGTACCATTACCCTCTCACTCAAATCTCCATATGGAAACACATCTGTTTATTAAGGGCAGGATGGGATGACTCGTGATCTTTGGACATTGGCCAACTCTGAAATGCCCCAGGTCCACGTGATGGGGCCAGAGGGTACCAGAAATCAGTATCTAGATAGGCCTACCTTGAATCTTTGCCCCCTAAGCCAATAAAGATCTGGGGACAGATTTATCTTTTTCTGGGGGAAAATAAATCAGTTGAATTTACATAGGAAGGAATTAAGATATTGCTTCTATTACAACAATTTTGGGCACCCAATGAACACTTTATCCACTTTTTTAATTTAAAAAAGAAATTTAAAATTTTAATTAAAAATTTAATTTAATTTTAAACAATTTATTCACACATTTATTGAACTTTTATTATGAGAAAGATGCTCCTTAACCCCCACTCCAAACATGCACGCACACACACACACACACACATATATATATTCATAATTTTAGGATTTGTGATTTGATTAGATCTTATTTTCTCCAGTGAATATGCAGAATAATGCATAATACATTTTAAAAAATGTAAATAGTTAAACAAATAAATAAATATTAAAAATTTGTCAATTGGTAGTCAGTCTTCTAATGCTGAAAATCTTTGAATCTCACTAATTTTCAGATGACAGATTCAGTGAATGGTACCAGGGTATAGCCAGAAATTTTTCCAAAGTTTGCTTTTCACTGGAGCACTTTTCAAGAATCAAGATCCATCTCTATGTCACAACCAGATATCTGAGCAGGACTTTAATTCATGCCAATATATGATATTAAGGTGTATGTGAAGGTTTTCATTTATGGATTGGTTCAATATAAAAAAAGTAATATTTCCAGAAGTGGAAATATATTAAATAATTAACAATTCTCTAAAATGTTTTTGTTTTTGTTTTGATATGCTATTTTTTTCAAATGTAAAGTAAATTTTGAAGATAATAGAATATTAAGATTCCAAATTATGGATATAGTGATGTATGTAATTCTTTCTTAGCTAAACTATGGCTTGTTAACATACACAACTGATCTGTATTAATATTTAAAAAGAAATCAATTACAATTATCATTTTTCATTACTCACACAAGTTTTAAATATGACCAATTTTTCTATAAATCGACTCTTTTACAGTTATTCCATACAATGTTGTTATGTTTCCACATTGAAGGGAAGAGATGAGGCAGTGATTATTGCTGGATTTTTTCTGGGATTTCCAAAGGTCGAACTCTGTGCAAGGACTCAAAAATATTTCAATAATGTAGTATTATCTACTTAATCTGGAAGTAAAAACACACACACACACATATATGGTAACTATTCATCTTACACTATAGTCTGTTCACAAACAAGAAAAAAAATATTAAGTGCCTAATTACAGGGGAAAAGTGTACTTCCTATCATAAAGGTGATGGATGCAAGATGTGTATGACAAACATTTTTGGAAATAATCATTGTATAGATTTATTTTTACTTGACTGAGTTTACTATATGCTAATTTTTTCCAGATTATTGGATTATTTAGGTCAAGGGACAAGGAATTAGCAATAGTAATATAAAAAAGGCAGGCGATTATAAAAAAATTGCACAGTGGAGAACAGGAAAAAAATGTTGAATCAAACAGAAATAAAAAGGGTACTTCTGAGAATTATTTGTAAAAATTATATTTTTAAGTAATAATTTGAGATTCATAGTTTTATGTAAGATTTTTTTTTGTGCTCTACAATAGGTAGGGAAGTGTTCTTTTTGAAGATCGGTTCAAATTCAGAATTTTAAAAAATCCCACCCCAAAAGATGAAATTTTATTTGCTCACAAATATAAAAGCTTATTTATTATTGCCTACACTTTTTGCCACAAAAATTGTGTGAAAAAAACCTCATTATTTTAATTAGCAGTATTAATTAAACATTATCATCATCATTGCTTAAAAAGTCATTAGATTCAAATAACATCCCCGAAGAACTTTAATTTTGTTAATCAAAATGGAATATTTTCATTTTTGTGAGACAGAAGATTACAATGGTATACTTTATCCTACTAAGGTCAGGAGTTAGAATGACAAAAACTACATCCAAACTTGGAATCCTCTCCTCCCCATTAATGTTCCCAGAGTCCATGTGGATAAATTAATGCTTGTTGAATGTATACACTGACAAGACATTTATATTCAAATTATATTATTTCATCTTTAGATTATATATAAAAATATACACAAATATGCAATACACACATATGTGTATGTGTGCATATATGTGTGTTAGCCAATTTTGATGTGTTCTTCTCAAAACATCTAAAATAATACCTATACATTTGAATTCTACATAGTACTAAATAAATTTATTCCAAATATCTGGATAAAAATCCATCTTTGGTACGGTAGAAAAAATATAATATCATAGATGTTGGGATTATAAATGATTTTGTAAAAGAAATAATTGAAAATTTTTGAAAGCTCAGGAAAATGTCTTTGATATCTCTAAACATTTTTATTCTAAGTGGATGAAGGATGGAATACACAAGTAGATTTATTTGGTACATCCAGCTCCAATATCTCATTAAAGAAATATTCATACCCATTTACTTCAATAATAACAGGTCTCTACTTAGGTTGCTGAGACAGATCACTAAGACAGTCATAGACAACTCAGGCTCCAGAAAATCAATTAAATACTTATGGGGATTGTGAGTCAAGGTGATACTATAATGAACCAGGAACTGGGATACTGAGAATTAATGTAGATAAAAACACCAGTCACCCTTACAGCTTGGTATGGCGATGACATTATCCAATGAGCAGCAACCAATCTGTGACTCAGCTGGATGGATGACTTAAGGGATTTCTGATGGCTGTAATTCTAAGAGTGGGCAGAAATAATAATGGAGAATATTTGTTTTAGAGTCAGAGGACCTGAATTTAAATACAACTCTTAATGCTTATCATCTGTGTGACCATAATTAGGTTACATACCTTCTCTGTGCCTTGGTTTCTTCATTTATAAAATAAGAAATTTAGTCTTCATGGCCTCTGAACTCCCTTATAGCCTTAGTTCCAAAGTCTAGTTGATTATGAATACCTTTTGCTCTGAATTTCCCTGTTATCCTTCTCGAGGTTTTTTTTTTTTCCCCACTTTTTCAATTTATATTGCAACATAATAAAGAATTAGTTTAATGGGTCAAAAAGCATTTAAGTACTTAAGATGTAGAGGCAAAAGCTAAAGGTTCCCCCCTTCAAAGAATTTACATTTTAACAAGAGAAGCAACATAAAGGTAGATACAAAACATAAACAGATATATGGTATCTTGGGAGAAATAGCAAGAGATAACAAGAAGACCAAGAAGAATCTCATTAATTCAGTTGTCCCTAAGCTGCCTTGAAGGAAGCCAGAGATTCCAACAGAAGAAAAGTAGGAGAAAATACATTTCATAAATGGAGAAAGTCAGTACTAAATTATAGAGAAGGAGATGGACCCTTGTAAATAAGAGTACTTATTTACAACTCAACCATGGAGTTCATGGGGGTTCAGGTGGGGATGTAGTATTTAATAAGAACAGAAAGGTAAAAAAAGTATCTATATTTAAATATTTAGATACCAAGCAGTGAAGTTTATATCTGATTTTACATATAATAGAGAGGCACTTCAGTTCATTAAATATGGGATTGATTTAGGCAGAACTGTTAAGAAAAATAATTTATTTTAGTAACTTCTCAAATAATGCTAACTATGTGACATAACTATATGTTAATCATATTTATTGTTAGGTAGTGGAGATAGAACAATATAAAAAGAATACTGTTTCCTCTGTCAAAGAATTTACATTTTATCGAAGGAAAACAACATGAAATATATAACTAAATATGAAATAGATATGAAATTATTTTGCAGACAAAAACTCAGTAGCTGAATATATTGAGATTCAGAGATAGAAATGGATGGACCTGGTAAAATCTTAAGAGAGCCCACAAGTTGTGAGATTTGAAGAAGTCTATGGTTTACAAAAGGTATGCATTAGGAAGAAGTATACTTCAGCTAAGGAGGCCTCTTATTAAATGAAATTTATGTAATGTTTCTTCTAGAACAAATGATAGCATACTACTACCTAAGGGCTAAATCAGCGAACTGCTTGTTTTTTTTTTTTTTTTTTTTTTTTTGTATGGACCCATGAACTAAGGATAACTTTAACAAATTTAAATAAAGTTCTTTAACACATTTAAATAATGTCTTGTATTCTAAAATGTAAAAACAAACAAGACAAAACAAAACAAAAACCTATTCTTTGCTGGGTCTTATGAGACCAAAGTAGGGATAATTTGCCAACTCATTTTTTATATGAATCCAATCATTTGGCCCTGGAATGTAGTTTCTGACCCCTAAAGTCAATTTGGCTGAACTATGGAGTATATGAAATGGAATGTTGTATAATAGGAAAAGTAGATTACAGGTGTATGGAGGAATAATAAACGGAGGAATTTATATTTAAATCAAGAAAAAAATAGGAAGCCCTTGGAGCTTTTCGAGTATGGTCTTTAGGAATGTTACTTTGGCATCTTGTTGAAGAATGAATTGATTCAGGTTGCTTAATTAATCAAATACTGGAATAGTCCAGGCAAAAGCTGATAAGGATCCCACTAGTTTGCTGGCCATGTAAATGTAGAGAAAAGGATAAATATGAAAGATGTTGGGAAGCTAAAACTAACAAGACTTAGAAACTGATAAGATTTGTAGGGTGAGGAAGACGAAGTAAAACAAAAACTCTAGGATTTTAAAATGAGGGAATTTAAAAGATGATGGTGTCCTGGATCAATAGACAAGAAGAGATAGTTTTTGTTGCTATTGTTGTTATTGTTGTTTGGATGGGGGGAAGGGACAGTATTCTTTTGTATGTGTTATGTTTGAGATATATCCAGGATGAAATTTGTAATATATTTTGATGATGAGGGACTAGAGAAAAATACTAGTTGGATATATACCTGGAAATAATTTGCATTGAAATAATAATATAACTTATGGAGGTTGATAAGATCAGTAAGAGGGAATATTAAGTAAGGAGAGAAAAGAGTCCATGGAAGATCCTTGGGGTTCCCCACAGATAATGGTTGGGACATGGATAATGATTTAACAAAAGAGAGAGTTAAGTAAATGAGAAGTCACAGTAATACAGGTAAGGAAAAAAACAAAACAAAGAACTGTTGGATTATTGATAAATCCCTTGATTTCTCTGAGCCTCAGTTTTTTCATCTAGAAATTGGACTTCATTAATGCCTATACTTTATATTTCATAGGATTTTAGGGGAAGATTTAATAAAGTATTATATTAATGTGAATTGTTATTAGTAGACATCAATAAACTAGTTTATTGAGGTATGAAGAACTTCAGGGTATAAAATAAAGCAATATTTGATGGGAAAAATTCCATTATAAGTTACAAAATCCAACCTAGAAGATAATCTGATTTACTTATTTACTTTAGTTCTAGTGACTCTTAAGAAAATTCACAAAATGTCAACTATCAAATGACCTAATTTTCTTATAATTATACATTTTCTTCTTCTTACAGTTGCATACCTATGCTCCTCTAATTTTTCGTCCTAATTTCTGGTCTCCATTCCTTCAGTTTCTGAGAAGATTTCTGAAGGTAAAATAGTCCTCACAAGAGAATTTATATATTTTACCTATCTTCACCATAATCTAATTTGAAAAAGTTGCTTGTGCAGGTATATATTAGGCCTGAGGCTTAATATGTTTCCTTGAAAGGTGTGCCATATAGTTACTGTGATTGGTGATGATGTTATTGTCTTCATCATTATCATAATTACCAGCTTTATTATCCTGGATCTGATCCTCCTCATCATCATAATTATTAATGTCTTATATACCCAGGAAATATCATTCCAGCTGGAGTGTAAGTCTGAAAATTCATCCAGAGTTGTTTCTTGGCTGCCATTTAGAAAATAATGCTTTGCACAACAAATCACAAAACTTATTTCAAGGATTGATCATCATATATTCCTACAGAGAGTAGGTTAGTAAAGAGGTTACTAATCAAAGACAAATGTTTATGGAAAATATCAATTTTCTTTAGTTTTTTATTTGACTTCATAGTTTTGGTCATTTAAAGATTTTGGATCAATAGCACTGGACGATTTAAAAAAAATCTCATTTCCCTTTCCCTAGATAATTAAAAAAAAATCCCCTTTCCTCCTAGGATTTGACCAAATTATATTGGATAAATACAGTACCTCTAACTTAATGCAAGTAATCATTAAATAATGAACATAGATAAATAGTAACTAGGTTTCCTGGAGATAGGGCTGGCCTCTGAGTTCAGAATCCTAAATTCCAACTCTATTTCTGACAAATGGCAGTTTATATTGGGAGTCATTTAAATTCTTACCCCCATGTAATTTTTTAAGAAATGACCTACTATTGCAGATTTTCACCGGTAGAGAGAGGGTGGGTCCTCATTCATAATCCCTCAATAATTCTTAAAGTTTGTTTTGTAGACCAGAGATCCATTCAGAAGGTAAACAAAGTCAAAACTATTTTCATAATAATATTATTTTAAATTCTAAGATAGCAAATATTCAAAGGCATAAACAACATGAACAAACTCTGTTTGAAAGTTTATAATTGTTAAGATTGCAAAGAGGCTTGAGACCAAAATGTTTGAATACATATGCCATACACTAATATAAGTATAGTTGAAGATACAGGATCAAGAAAGATTATTTTAAGTTTAATGATTTGGGTAAATTTCAGTTTCTTTTTGCCCCCTTTTCCTTAAGCAAACTTATCTATCACTACTAACTTTAGCAATGCATAGAACCTCAAAAATATCAGTTGCATTAAAATCTGCTTAAAAATCCCTCCTTCCTACCCACCAGGGTGTATGTTTAAGAGAATTGCTGGGCACAATGTACTGGAGGAATTCATTTAAAAGGTGGACCTCAACTTTAAGTTAAGCTAATGGGGTCACAAACACATCTTTTACTCATTGAGATACTATAAAACTAGTTCCTGTCATTCTTTTTTGAATTAGAAAGTAAAAAAAAAAAAAAAACAAACAATAACAAAAGCCCCCACCCACAAATTTATAACAAAACCCTTTGCATATTTATACAACCAATTATGCAAACATAACTATTTGTGCATTTCCCAGAAATAATCACAGAAAATTTCAATGAGCAGAAATACAAATACATTACAGTAGTCAAGCGCTATTGAGGATAGTGGACCCTTTTGTCTTATGTTTCTCACTTTAAAATGTTTCTCACTTTAAAAAAATTATAAAACAGATCCCCCTAAAATATTTAAAAGGTTTCCTGATTCAATTTTTTTATACAATGTTTTATTTAATTTTAGCCTGAAATGACCATCTCTCCTATTGGACAGCATATGGCACCCATATTCCTCAGTCTGTGCTGCCTATGAAGCAACCATTCAGGATACTAAGATATATTGTTTGGACCTAAGGTGCCAAAGTAATTGTATTCTTTCTGCACATGGGCAATTTTGAGGTTTAGGATCAATAAGTCTCATCTTATAAATTGTTTTTTTTTTTTTTTTTTTTTTTTGCTTAAAAAACAAAAACAAAACATAAATGACCTGGAAGCATCACTTAAACATATTTTATTACACTAGATGAGTTCTTTATAAAAAGGACCTTTAAATGAGTGTTTGGTAAATAACATTCTGTGCTAGTATTTAACCTGAGTGGGATCTTGTGCTCACTGTATATTCCTCACTAGAAAACACTTTGTACATTTTTGGAAAAAAATGTTTTTAACATATAATAACCCCTTTGAATGTAGCAAATAACACACTTGATGAAAATAGAAAAACACATGTGAGATCAGTTGGCACTGCCGTATGTGCAGAGAACATAGGAATGAGTCCACAGAGGGGGTTGGGTTTCATTGCTAAATAGATTTTTTTTTAGTCAAAAATGTTGAGCCAATACCTGGATCAAAATCAATAACTGCATCTGTTCAGAGACTGACCAGAAGAGTTCCTTAAAATCCTAAAGAGGGATCTAAGATCCACTTTGTGGATAAGACAATGAATTGTTTAGTCCAGTTTAATATTACTGAAGGATAATTTCAATATTCAAGCATAGGATTTTCTAACACAGTTTAAAAAATGTGTCCCTATACATATGTATATATGTAATATACATAAATGTACATATATAGCATATGTGTATATATCATATATGTGTATATATATATACATATATATATATAAACCATCCTGGTCTTCATATTTATGAGTGCATTTGGCATGAATCCTCAACATTGATTTGAAAAACATGACATTCTACATGCATCTTTAGCTATCCTGTGATTTTCTCCTCTATTTGGGAGATGGATAGGGAATGTAGAAAAGAAGATAAGTCTAGTTACATTAGGCTGCTCTTTGGCTGCAAAGGCTGCATTCAGAAATCCAGGCAACATTCCACAACCTTATTGAAGCCACAGGAGAAGAACTGGGCCGACCTGATAATATTTCTCATATCATCTCTTAAAATTATTGGCATCTTTTTTCATCTGAATGCATAAATTTCAAAATTCAAAATTATACAGCATTTATTTTTAAGGCAAGTGTGACAATCTGGGATGAAATCATTTATAATAATACTATATTTGGTTTATACATCATTAGCCAGTAAGAATCAAATTAAATTATTTTAAATTAGCTTCTGTGTATTTTTCAGCTGAAGAATAAGAAAACAGAATATTAAATAATCTGATTCAAAAGGATTTCTTTGGATATTTTCTCTTGCATAAAAAAATATTGTAAATTGTGTTGCATTTATCTGTCTTTTCCATTTATTCTATGTTTGATGATGCTCAGTTGGTTGGTGCATTATATTAATGTGGATAAGGTCATGGATTCTCCCACAACTGAGCTAGTTTGTTTTCTGTATTCCACAATAATAATTTAAATGACCTGCCCAAGGTCATAGATAAGTAAGTAGAAAAGTAGGGGATAATAATAATAACAATAACTAGCATTTATATAGTTTGTGCTATGTGCCAGGAATGAGCTAAGTGCCTTATCATTATATCATTTGATCCTCCCAACAAGGTAAGTGCTCTTATTATGTCCTTTATACAGAGCAGAAAAGTGAGGTAAACAGAATCATGTAAAAAGAGGTTAAGTTTTTGTTTAGGGTCACACAGCTAATAAGAACCAGATTTCACCTTGGTTCTTCCTGACTCCAACCTCAGTATTCTATAAACTGTACAATCCAGTTGCTTCTTACAATATAGCCCCAGGCTAAAAGGAAACCTTTCTACTGCATCAATTGGGTCAGCAGCAATTGTCATTATAGAAGGACAGCATGTTATTACATTTTATATCCTTATAAGCTGAAAATAGTGTATCAAAAGGATTGAAGGACTTTATTGAGTATGAATCATATACAGATTAAGACTTTAAAATTCAATGTGATATTTTTGTTGTTGAGTCATGTCTTACTTTTTATCACGCCATTTGGGGTTTTCTTGGCAAAGATATTGGAGTGGTTTGCTATTTCCTTCTCTAGTTCATTTTATAAATGAAGAAAGAAGAAATAAAGAAATGACTTACTCAGAGTCATAGCTAATAAGTGTCTAAGGCCAGAGTGAACTCATGAAAAGGAGTCTTCCTCATTCCAAGCACAGTATTTGGGTGAATCTCACTGTAGCACCCATGGTATTTGATTTTTGTTGTTGTTGTTTATTTCTGCTCACTTATAATCTTTCTCCTTCACCTGGGAGCTCTGGAATTTGACTGTAATTTCTGGAAAGTTTTCATTTTGAGATCTCCTTCAAGAATTGATAGGTAGAGAATTTCAATTTTGATTTTATTTTATTGTTCTGCTATATCAGGGCAGTTTTTCTTTATGAGTTCTTCAAACGATTGATGATATGATGTAATTGGTGATAGCTTTCAGTTATTCTAATAATTCCTAAATTATCTCTCTTTATTTTCCAGATCAATTGCTTTGCCTTCTCCAATGAGATAGATAATTCACATTTTCTTATATTTTATTTCATTCCTTTGATTTTGTTTTGTTGTTTCCTTGATGTCCCAGTGAATCATTAATTACCTTTCACTTGCCCAATTGAAATTTTTAAGGGTTTGGTTTCTTCACTGAGTTTTTGTACTTCTTTTTTCAGTTGGCTACTTCTTGTAATTCATTTTTCTCTTCAGTGGATTTATATGCAACTTTACTATTAGGACAGTTTTTTTTAAAGGTGTTATTTTGTTCAATTTTTTTGTGCCTCTTTTTTATTAAGCTGTTGACTCTCCATATTTTTTTTTGTTTGACTCATTCCCCATCCCCCATTTTCCCTCTACTTCTCATTTAATTTTTAAAAGCCATTTAGAGTTCTTCCAAGAATTCTTTTTTGGACTTGTATCCAATTCAGTTTTTTTTCCCCCATTTTGAAGCTTTGCTTGTAACTGCTTTGACATCATTGTCTTTTGTGTTTATGTCTTAATCTTTCCTGTTATCATTGTAACTTGTTATGTTCAGGAGCTTATTTTTTTTCATAGTTTACTCATTTTCAAGTTTATTTCTTGACTTTTAATTTTATGTTATGTTGGACTCTAATCCAGGAGTGTAGGGAACACTGTCCCAAGTGTCATGCCTTTCCTGCTGCTGTTTTCAGAGGCAGCTCTGGGGATCTATAGGTTTTTTGGTTCTTCTAAGATGATGTGATTTAACAAAAATGCAGTCCGTGCTACTGTGCACTGGTATTTACTCAAGAAGGGTTCCTGTTTCTCAGTCACCACCAATGCTAGCATTTCTACTGACTGTTGGCTAGGTCCCACTCTCTTGTACCACAATAGCTAATGCTCCTCTCTGTTTTGGAATGGAGACCTGGTTCCTTTTCTCTGCCCAGCAGCTGGACCAGATCCCCCTTTCCTCTGTGTCTATTGCTCTTTTAAGCCCTGTGACTGAGACAGACTGATACTGGGAACTATGCATGGGCAATGTAACAGGGTCCTGAACTAAGCAACTACAAAAGGTGTTCTATGGAACATGCTTTCAATCAGTTATTTGAACTCTTCTCTCCTTCCAACTCCTGTATATGGGCTGAGAGCTCTGGAAGCTGCTGCCACTGCCAATGCAACCTCTTGGACTACACAGTCTGTGCTGCGCTCCAAGCCTGACCACTCTAGTGAGACAGACCTTTTTTGCTGACCTCCCTAGTTGTCTTCAGCTAGAAAATTGTGTCAACTGACCTTTCTGCTGTTCCTGAATTCAGTTTGAGGTAATATTTTAAAATCATTTACAGGGAAATTTGGTAGAACTCAGCTGAGTGCTTTTCTACTCCATCTTCTTGTTATTGCCAAAATAGTGATCTTTATTATATGGAAAGTTTGAACATTACAGTAGTGAATACTTCTCTCTTTTTTGTGATTCTTGTTCATTCCTCCCTTTCTCCTAAATTGTTCATACAGGATCCAGCACATAAGAAAGTATCTCCTGGTTCAGTTAAATGTGTGAGTAAGTATTATAGTCTAGTGCAATGAGTATCTGCTATATCTGATCATAAAAAGTTCTGGATATTGCCTTGTATACCACTTCCCATTTGCAAGTTATTATTGAAATAATTTAATATAAATACCTTAATAGTACAAATATAATTATTTTAAAATCTCCCTAAAACATATACACACATACATGTATATGCTAAAGATATAGATATTAATATCCACAAACATATCCATATATATAATGAAGTAAAACATACATATTTTGTACATATTTTATATACTGTATATGTAGAAATACAATATGTAATGTATGTATTACATATACATTATAAATATATAATGTATATCTTATGTCATATACATTATATATGTACATGCACACATATAGTATATAATATATATATTTAAATATACATTTATGTATATATAGAGATGCTAAAGATATAGATAGTAATATACTATGATTCTTCGAAAAGATATAAGGATTTTGTCAAAATAACCCTTCTTCCTACCAACAGTTTTAGTTCAAATGTATCTTAACTGACAGCAATGTCACAGAATATTAAAGCTTTTTACAGAGATGTGCTCATTTAAGAAGAAATTGCACAATGTTTTATAACAACGTCGAGACCTACCCAGACCCAATTTCTCTAAGGAGTTTATTTTTTTTTCAATGTGGTTATTCACTTAACAGTTGAAAAAGGAGGACTCTTTTTTTGCTGTTTGACCTCCTTCTCTATACAACAGATGGATAGACAACATAGACTCTGAAGATTATAAATTTAGACAGGCAATGATAGTTGCTCTCTTCTATAAATGTATGGGCTACAAAAAACTTTTTTTGTCTTTAATTTTTTTTCTTACAAATTTGAAATTCTATATTTACAGGCAACCTAAGAGGAATATATCTCCTTATTTTCAAGGGTATTGTTTGTTTTTAATTTCAAAAGTTAAAACATATTTTAAAGGTTAAAGAACTGAAGGGAAAGAGTTAATTATGATTTTGTCTACTAACCTATAGATTGACAGATATATTTTATTCAACCTATGTTACTCCAAAGGAAACTTTGAAATTTTAATTTGTTAAAAACATCTATTTAATCAGCTGAGTCTTCTAAATATTTAGGCCCTGCCAATTCTGGTTCAGCAGTTTTACTACTTTTATAGATTCTGAAATTCAGTTTACCACAGACCATTTTGTATTATGAGCATCTTTTAATTCCATAAGTGGTGTTGGCTTATAGTACATGGAGGAAAATCTAGAAGTTACAGCATTGAATTAAGCCCTTTCCTTTTAAAGAAAATCCCAGGATAAGTACATAAATGTCTGGTTTGGGATTTCTCAAATTATTGTGCCAACTGAAAACCAATTATATTGTCCCCATGGAAACCAAATTTAAAGAATCTGCCCTACCAGCAATGGGTCTAGTACCATGGAATACATTTCAGTTTTTTCCTTGTGTATTATCTGTCATTAGCAACTTTATAGTTAACAAATTTGAAAATAAAATCTAGGTTCTGATTTTAATACTTGATATTCTTACTACTTTAATTTTTAGAGATTATTTTTAAATATTTGAATTGTTTTATTTATTAGTGTCTTAGGTATTGCCTTTCTCTTAATTAAAATTAATCTAATGTAGTGAAAAATAAAATTTATATTTGGTGTTTTTGGAGATTCTTTAGAGGAGATATATGTTTCAAGCAATCTCTGAGGCCCACCTAATACTTTGATTCTTTAATTAAATGATAAGCTATATTACTGAGAAATATCAGATAAACAGATAAATTCATAGTTTTCTTCCTGGACTTAATGCTATTCTCTTTATATTAATTATAAGCTATATTCAAAACTAAACGAAATAGAGAATAAAACAGAAATATATTTCTTAAAAACATTATGGCACCTTCTTCACTAAAGGCTAGGTAGATCCTATATTGAGAATTTATGGGAGTTAATAGTAGAATATGGAAAAAAAAACTCACATCTTGCTAAAGCACAACTAGCTTACATCTTATAAGTTGCATTTGTATACTAGAAGCCTGGTAGTAGGGATGATAATGTAATAAATAAGACATAATTCATGTTCTTAAAAAGCTTAAAGGCTAATAGACTACAGTAACATTAAGTGCATGTGGAATCTGGAAACCTGGAAGGTGATCTCCAGTTGAGTATCAAAAGGTTCTGTCTTATGCCCTGTTCTATTCTTTTTACTGCATTTTAATAAAGGTATAAAACTCTCACTTATGACTGGAGATTTTCCAGTTTTTGTCCCAAAGCCAAGCTAAACTTTTCTGACCTCTTGGTCCCAGTTTTCAGGGAGCTCTATGGTAGCCTGCTATGCAATACTCTCCTATCTGGTCTCCTCTTGCTTTTAGGTTTCTCTTTCCTCCAAGACTTTGCCTTTTCCTTCCCTCTTTGTCCTTCTCACTCTTGAGATGTCCTCCTGAGCCTAAGCCCTATTGTCAACAATAGGGCCTAGACATTTTTGATGCCAGAAGTCATTTCTGTACCAGAAGTACCTAGAACTGCCTGCTTCTGCCTCTTGTCCAGACAGTCCCAAGGGTGTGTCCTGTGTACTTTTCTTACTCTTTATTATCTGACTTAGTAATCCAATCATCAAATCTAATACACATTTATTAAGCATTTTGTTCTAAGCACTTTGTCAAGTGCTGAGGATACAATTAAAAAAAACCCAAAAACCAAAAACAGATCTTGCCCTCCAGGAGCTTGTAACCTAATGGAAAATTCAATCTGATTTCATAAACTCCTGAGGTACATAGTTTCCTCTCCTCAAGTTTGAATTATTGTAATAGCCTTCTGGGTTTTCTCCTGGCCTCTAATCTGTCCTCCAAAATTGTCAAAATGACTTTCCTAAAATATGACCATGTCAAGATATTATATCTATTCTAAAATTAAAAAGTGCTTTATTTGATTTTTAAAGCCCTATTTTTTTTAGCTTCATTTATTTTTAATCTCCTTACACTTTACTCCTCTCTGTGATCTGAAAGATCCAGGAACCCTGCCTTTCCTGATGACTCTACATAACACGCTAGGTCCAGATTTTTTGCATTTTCCATTCACATACCTTCATACCTAATGTATTATTTCCTTACTGATGTCTGTCTTCTTTTAAAACTTAGATTCAAATAACACTGCCTGAAAGATGCCTTTCTTATTCTTTCTTATTGCTATTATTTTCCCTCTGAAAGTGCGTTCCACTTTTTTGACTATAGATAGATAGATAGTTTTTGCCATTTCTTACATTTCTAGTACTTAGTACAGAGTCTGAAATAACTTAATCTATTCCCTATTGATAGATCAAATATCACAAGTTAATATTTTACATAATAGAATTGAGATCCTTCTCCTTCCCAACTTCCATAGAGTTGAAATATAACTAATCTAATAAGATGAAATTTATTATTTAAAAAACATTTTAAAGCCCTATAGTTTAATTTTCCCCCCAAATAAACTGAACAAAAAAAGTCCAGAAATGATAATCACTCATTTGATAAAAAACCTGCAAAATTTAGGAGGCTACAACTTGGTATTCCTTTATCAACAAGTATGATTTTAATGTGTGAATTCATGTTATTTTCAAGATTTATAGTATTTTTTCTAAATAAAAAAAGAAAATTAATCAAGTTCTCCTATCAAATTTACTTCCTCTGATCAATGGGAAATTCCTTTCTGAATATTTGTTATAAATCCATATCCATGCTAGGGAAAGGAGAAGGAGAGCTCACATAGGAATCCTACACATCCAAGTGCCATTTTTCAAACTATATTCTTTGCAGGCAACTGAGATCTGAATAGATCAGTAGGTATGGGATACTACAAGTCTATAGAAGTGATAAAGAAGACTTTCCAGTCTTTTCTTTTTGTATTGGGAAGGTTTTTCCTTTAAAGTATGTCAGTAACATTTCATCAGGTTCTCTTGTATGTCAAATATATTAAGGCTGTAACTGGAAGGAAGAAAGGTGTTATCAATCAGTTGCTTCTGGTTACAGACAAATGCTTTGGAAACTTAATTGTAATTGATTGAAACTAAGAAGAAACAAAAAGAAGGAAAGAAATGAATATGTCCCACCTCAGTTCTGACTTTAAGCTTTGTGAATATTAATTTTAAGTACCCCAGAGCCCAGTGTCCCACAACTTTACTTGAGGAATCATTAGTTTAAAGAAGTTCACTTCTCCCTGTGCACCTTCACTTAGTGATTCAGTTCCCATGGATTTAATTATCATTTCTCTTGAGAGGTATTTCTATCTCTAATCTACTTATCCTACCCCAAATTCTGAACTGACTTATAGTCTCAGACCTGCAATTTCTTTTAAGGTATCTTCAAAAGAGAAATCCTTATCTTCTCTCACCCCTTCCCACTTTCTCTATTATTGTAGAAGGTTAACCTCATCTTCCTAGGCCCTTAGGTTGCATTTTTGGAATCAGACTGGATTCCCCACTATTTCTTCCCAACCCTCCCCATATCCTATTCATTATCTTCCTCAGATTTCTCTCCATTTTGTTCCATTTTCCATTAAGCCATCAAAAAGCCATATTACCCTCCTATTCAATAAACTCCAATGGCTCCCTTTCACTTTCAGGACCAAATACAAAATGCTTTATTTGGCATTTGAAACCTTTTGTAACTTAGCCCCCTCCTGCCTTTCCAATCTTCGTATGCCTTACTCCCCAGCATTTATTCTTTGATTATCACTGATCTTCTGGCTGTTCCACAAACAGTATACTTTCCGTTTCAGGAGTTTTCACCAGTTGTCCCTCAAATCTTAAATATTCTACTCCCATTCGACTTGTTGACTTCCTTGGCTTTCTATAAGTTTTAACTGAAATGCCATTTTTTTAATAGATAGTCTCTCAACTCCTCTTAATTGGAGTGTCTTTTCTCTACTATTTCCTATTTATCCTGTATATAAGTTGTTTCTTATACATTTGTTTGCTTGATGTTTTCTCCATTAGATCATAACTGCTTATATCTTTTGACTCTTTCTATATCCATAGCACTTAGCACAGTGCCTGGTACATAGTTGGTACTTAATAAATATGTATGCATATATTAATTTATCAAGTCAAATAGAGAATTAAGGTACTATTAGTTTATAGCTAAATTATTTGACTTAAATATTTTGAGCTATTCTTCAGTCTAAAGCGTATCACAGGTGTAGTGAACTAGTTATATTTAATTAGAGATTTTTGTTATTTACATTATATACAAAATCTTATATTGATAACATGAATCTGTAGGAAATTCATAGGGTTAGAATAGATACTAACCCAAAGCCACAGATGCAGACTTCATAAAAAAGTGTCATAATATGATTATCCACTACTTTTATTAGACTACATCTGAAATATTGTGTTCAGCTCTGAATTATAGATATTAGGAAGAACATTGACAAGCTAAAGGGCATCCAGGGAATGGTGGGTGGTATTGTAAGTAAAACCCTTTACTCTCATATGAGAGGTAATTGAAAGAAATGTGAATGTTTAGTAAGCTAGAAAAGAATGCAAATAGTTTTTGAAGGGCTTTTCTATGGAAGAATGAGGCTCTAATGCTCAGTTTGAGAGAACTATGAGCACTGAAAATTAAGTCAGATATGTTTAAAAAATGTTTTTCTTATGTTTGTGGAGTGTCAAAATGTAATTGGCTGCTTTGAGAAGTCATAGTTCTGGTCTTCCAGTGCCAAGGTGGCAGAGTAAGGAAGGAATCCTCTTATGCTTTTCAAATTTTCCTCCAAGCAGCTAGAAATCCAGGTCAGAATTGACCTATGAGCAGGGAAGCAGTTTATCAATCCTGCAGGAAAGGTTTCACTGGGATGGAGGATGAGTAAGGTTTAAGAAGAACAGTAGCAGGTAATTTCACAGCAGGAGGCTTGCATCAAGGCTCCAAGCCTGGAGCAATCCACAAATGACTCCCCAATCTTCTGAAAACCTGCAGCCCCCTTGACTGTGCAGCACAACAAGGCCCTACTTCAGAGACCCTCCCCCAGCATGAGCCACCAACAAGATCTTGGCCTGCTGCAGTGGGGTGTACCAGCAAAGGGATCTTGATTCCAAAGTAACCCAGCAAGAGGTCCCCATCCTTCAGGCATATAAGCAATAGAATTACTCTTCCAGAGCCTTCAAGCATAGAGGCCCTAATTCCATAGAAAAGCAAGACCTCATTCCTGGAATGAAACAATGAGAGACCTCACACCCAGAAGGGAAGCTTACCTTCCAGAGAAAGCAAGGAGCTAAGATCTGAGGCTCAGTGAAAGTCAAGAATAAGATTCAGAGTCCTAGCCCAAAAAGCCTGAGACAGTTGAGGATCAGAGCCCAGCTTTCCCATTAAAAACAGTCACAAAAAAGGCAGAAAAATCAAGCAAAAATATTATAGTTATATAAAATGTTGAATATAGAAATATACTATGATGATAGGGAAGATCAAAGCATAAACTGAGAAGTGGACAATAGAACCAAAATGTCTATATGTAAAGCCTTGAAGAAAAATTTAATTTGGTCTCAGTCCCCCCCCCCAAAAAAAAAGCCTGGAAGAGTTTTAAAAGGATTTTTAAAAGCAAATCAGTAGAAGAAAAACTTGGAAAATAAATGGAATAATGCAAGAGAATAACTGCCTCCTTCCAAACAAACAAACAAACAAAAAAAAAAAGTAAATAGCGTAGCAAAAAATATGCAAAAATTTACCAAGGAAAATAACTTCCTAAAAAACACAATTGACTAAATTGGAAAGAAAGCACAAAAGCTCACTGAAGAAAATGAATCCTAAAAAATTAGAATTGAACAAGTGAAAACTAATGACTCAATTAAGACATTATTTTATGCCAAAACAATTTTTTTAAATTAAAAAGATGAAGAAAATGTGAAATTTTTCCATTGGGAAAAGAGAAAAGAGATCAAGGAGAGATAAAGTAAGAATTGTTGAGCTGCCTGAAAGCCACAATATAAAAAGAAGGAAAGGAAGAAGGAAAGAAAGAAGAAAGGAAGGAAGGAAGGAAAGAAGAAAAGAAGGAAGGAAAAATGAAGGAAGAAGGAAAATTCTTGACAATATCTATCAAGAAATCATCAAAGAAAACAGTCTAGATATATTAGAACCAAAGGGCAAAATAGAAATTGAAAGAACCTGTTAAATACTTGAAAGAGATCCCAAAATGAAAACTCCCAGGGTCATCATAGTCAAATTTCAGAGTTCACATAGACAAAAAGAAATAATTCAAATATTAGGAAAATACAGTCAGGATTACATAGGATTTGGCAACTTCCATATTAAAGAACTGGAAGCTTTCTACCAAATATTTTTTTAAAAATAATTGCAATACTATATAAACTGTTTGGAAAAATAAGTGGAGTCCTACCAAATTTCTTTTATGACACAAATATGGTGCTAATACTCAAACCAGGAAAAGCCAAACAGAAAACAAACAAACAAAACAACAACAACAATAAAACCTTATAGGCAAGTTTCCTTAATGAATAGTGGTCCCAAAAATGTTAAATAAAATGCTAGAAAAGAGATTGCAACAATATATCAGAAAGATCATACACTATGACCAGGTGGGATTTATACCAGAATTGCAGGGCTGATTCAGTATCAGCAAAACTATCAGCATAATTGACCATAACAATACAAAACTAAATGAAATCATATAATTATTGCCAAAGTAAGTTTCTAATGTTTGGATTCTTTCTACTCTGAAGGTTCATTTTTTTCTTTAATGAGAAGCATTAGTGCAAGCACCTCTAATTATGGGAAAAGGGTGGAATGGTGTCTCTATCCTCACTGCAGCTTTCCCCTCTGGTCTGTAACCCCAAATCAAAAGCTGCCCCTCCTTCAAGTGACCATAGCCAGTAGCATCCTTGGTCCACTGCTTTTGCACTTACCCATTGTGCTGGTTCCTTCTCCACCTGGCCTGTATCTCTACAATATACTAGGCCTGGAGTTCCTAATCAGCCAAGATTTCCTCAGTCTTCTAGGACTCAGACCTAGGAATCCTCAGGCTGTCTGGGAGATGAAAGTTTCTGTGTTTTCTGCAGAGGCTTCACCCAAACCCAGGCATCCCCACTTGGAGTTTCTTTGGAGCTAGCCTGGAGGTGTTTCCACTTCACACAGGTTAATTTCCAGCCTGGGGCCTTTATTCAGATTTTCTAAAGGTTGTACCAAGAGGTACCCTGTTCTGCTCCAGGTTTTCTTTGTTTTTCACCAGTCTATGTTACCCCTGTTTGTTTTGTTTGTGGAGGAAACTTGGATAGCTTGAAATTTACTGACTTACTCTGCTATCTTCTCAGAATCCTCCTGTTAATCTATTTTACAAAGTTTCCAGTTTTCCTATCCTTCACTAATCACCCTGATTAGTCACAGACATTAATGTTGAAGGAGGACCCTCCACCAGCAAAAAAAATTATAACTTAATGAAGTCTGAGATGATAATTGGAATTTTTTTTGCAAAAATGTATTTTTGTAATTGAAAAATGATATACAATTTTTTAA
The DNA here is from genome assembly GCA_023553655.1 of Myrmecobius fasciatus. NCBI lineage: Eukaryota > Metazoa > Chordata > Mammalia > Dasyuromorphia > Myrmecobiidae > Myrmecobius > Myrmecobius fasciatus. The sequence continues at coordinate 136,514 of JAJPUD010005283.1, forward strand.
GACAATGCTATCGTACACTTAATAGACTATTTATAGTGTAAGCATAACATTTATATGTGCTGGGAAACCAAAAATTCATGTGACTCTCTTTACTGGGATATTCATTTTATTGCTATGGTCTGGAACCAAACCCACAATATCTCAGAGGTATGTTTACAAAAAGAACTTAACTCTTGCTAACCAGAAAAAAAAATCCCTAATTTCATCACAGTTCTAGGACAAGAAATTGTCCTTAGAGATTTTTAAACACTTTTTGTGGTCTCTAGTCTAGGATAAACTGTTTATGTATATTAACAATAAAGGGACCTTTTCTGCTGGGAAGAAATATATTATCTTGTTGTTGTAATAGGATAATACCTCCACTTAAGGAGAGTAATAAAACTCCATGGGAGATAGTATATTAAGTATTTTAAAGTATAACAAACAGGTGGTGGATGAGATATTTCTCTATAATGGGAAATCCTCACCCACTTATCAGTTCCTGGAAGGGGAAATATCTCTAGGGAAATAACAGTTATAGTGGTAAAATTTTATATATATATGCATATATATATATGATATAAAATAATAATTGGGAGAATATAATATAAAATTATATATAAAAGAGAGAATATAATTTAAAAAGGAATGTAAAAGGGAGAGAACACAAATAGTAGAACTAGAGAGCAGCCGGAAAGTATATCTTTTCTCAGTGTCTGTTGTTATTGTTGTTTAGTCATGCCCAATTTTTTTCTGACTCCATTTGGATTCATTTACTTCTCTAGTTCATTTTACAAATGAGGAAACTGAGGCAAACAGGGTTAAATGACTTGCTTAGGATCACACAGTATCTGAGGGTGGATTTGCACTTAGGGTTCTCTTGACTTCAGGTTCAGTTCTCCACTCTGCCCCCTAGCTTCCCTCTATAGTTAAGGGCTTTATATTCACTTTAAGTTATTAATCTCTCTGTGCTTATTCTTTCTCCTATAAATCAAACTCTGGATGACTAATTGAGTATTATTGAAGAATCACACCAAAGGTTTGTGATTCTTTGAGGTCCTTTCTGTGCCTCTAACGCTGAGACTGGCTCTATCTTCAGCTTTTCCTACCCAGCCATATCTACTCTTCAAAATCTATATCAGTGAGGTTAAAATTAAATACCAAAAAGGGTTTATAGAATGCTATTTTCTTTATTTAACAAGGGGGAGAAATAGTAGCAAATAAGGCAATCTGCGAATTAAAATTAATCAGTGGTAAGTGTGGCTTAATGCAGCAGGAACCAAGTTTTGTTTTTTACTCTTTAATTTCTTCTATATGGAGAAATATTGAGACAAAACTCCAGAATAGCTGGACAATTAACAAATGCTGTTTCCTGTTCAAACAAGGGAGAGGAACACTTTTTTTTTTTTTAAATAGTATTTTACTTTTCCTAATACATGCAAAGATAGTTTTCAACATTTTCCTTTGCAATATCTTGTGTTCCAATTTTTTCTCCTTCTCTTCCTCTCTTTCCTTTCCCCAAAATAACAAGCAATCTGATAAGGGTTAAACATGTGCAATTCTTCTAAACATATTTCCATATTCATCCTGTTGCACGAGAATAATCAGATCAAAAGGGAAAAAAAAGATGTGAGAAAGAAGGAAAAAAAAACAAGCAACAACAAAAACGGGTGAAAATAGTACTTTTTGATTCACATTCAGTCTCCATACTTCTCTCTGTGAATGTGGATGGCACTTTCCATCACAAGTCTAATGGAAATGTCTTGAATCAACTCATTATTGAAAAGATCCAGGTCCATCACAGTTGATCATCACACAATATTGTTAATGTGTGCAATGTTCTCTTGAATGGAACATTCTGAGGAATAATTGGGTCTTCTTATGAAACCTGGTCTAATCATCCTAGTAGTCTATTTCTATCATAGCAACATTGACAACCTTAATGTTCATAGTTTTTGTAGAAATCAGAGGAATTAAATATCCTTGTGAGACCTAAGAGTTATATTCTGGAGATTTCAGATAGTATCAAAGTGGAAGACAAATTCTGATTTTTCCCTCTTCTCCTTTTTTGGGCATGCTTCCCAGAAATTTCCACAACACAGTCTTAGAAGTGTACATAAAACCTTTCCCAGGAATATCAGTTCCAATATATCCTGAATCTCTGTCACAACTTAAGGTTATACCACTTATTAAAGGGCCCAAACAAATCTTGGATACAATCTCAAAATTATAAGGCCATCACTTATTGAACAAAACAGAAGAGAAAAACTCCAACCATTATGAAACTGGGGGAAAAAACAAAAAACAAACAAAAAAACTATTTTCCTTACTTTTTTTCTCTTCTCCCCTCTATTCTATTTCTCTTTTTGATAGAGGCAAGGATTTATCACTGTGTAAATTATCAAATATTATTAACACAAAGAGATCCTAGATTAGACTACATTTGAGGTAGTAGAAACTTGAACTTTGGAAGCTGGCTTCAGAACCTGTTAGGTAGCATTTACATTGACTTATGTGTTTTATTTCTACTTCAGCAGTTTCACAGTAATATTAATCCAATAACTGGGATTTATATTCATTGACAGAAGTGATTTTCATTGCATAAATGATGAAGCAAGAACTGGTCTTTGACACTTCTGTTCAAACTAAATATGTAATTAAAATTTTATCTTGTCTAGTATATTTCTTTTTCCTATTATCAATTTACTTTTATGAAAATAGCTTTCCATAAGTTTTGTATACACAATCATTTTATTTGATCAGGGAAAATAGGGCAAAGATTTCTAGCTTCAGCATTTTTACCCATTCTTTTTCATTTTTGTAGTGAAGTTGATTTACATGACAATTAAGGAGATAATAGGGATTAAAAAAAGAGTATCTTTATCTCTGTACAACATGTGTGGCCAAGAAGTGTCCCCATGAGAAGGTTTCAAGGGTAAATCTAGTGATTCAGGTGTAATCCCAGGATTTAAAAAAGGAAGTTCATACCCTGAGACTATGTTTGTATTAAGGAGGCCTGAAAATCCAAAGGATTGTCCAAAACTTAAATTAAAAATACCTAAATACTTAGGTGTGAGGAGCAGGAATTATCATTAGAAATTTCATTTCAGGAAGGAAAGACCAGCTGGTAGCAGAAAAAAAAAAAAAATACCATCATAGGCTGCTCACCAGCAGATGACAGCAGAGAGCAACAACTCTACTTATTTCTAAAGTAGAAGGTAGAAGGCTTAAAGGTCTTACCTGAGAACACTAGTGGTTCTGAATCTCATTGTAAACATATGTAAACATATTCCCTTGTCATGTGTATTCCCTATATGTGCACAGGAACCCCATTCATGTTCTCTGTTCACACAATCTCTGTATATATATTTTTCCCCCTCACTAAAAGAAGAGGAAAAAGAGGAAGAGGAAGAGAAAGGGAAAGAGGAAAAATTCTTAAATTTATCACTTCTTGTCATATCTAATTTTACAGGGCAAAAATTCTGTAGTCATAATCAAATTTTTAAAGAGACCAAACTTCCCATGAAGGCCATCTATCAAAATTATGCTGTGCCCAGCTTCTGGATTGTAAGAATTTGGTTTATGACTACTATAGACTATTTTGACTTCATTTCAGCTTCACAAACTCACAGGTCATTTTTCAAGCAAATACCACTCTACAGGATTGGAATTTTAAAATGTAAACACCATGTTTATATGCTAGTTATTTGGACAGATATTTTTCTAAGTGTGACATAAGATCACATATAACACAACTAAATTTAGTAATTTATAACAATTATTTTCTACAATATGCCCACTACTACTATTGATGATGAATATCAGATTTAAGATGTACAAACAAAAGGAACTTACACAAAAGTGTAACTAGGATGGAGTGACTGGAACTTTGTTCCTGAGAGATGAGAATTTGCAGTCCTTGAAGACTATAGAAACAGTATAACAGCATCTCATTATCAAAAAAAAAACAAAACAACAAAAAAAACAAAAAAAAATAGTTTAAAGACAATGAATAAACAAACAAAAAACAATAGTAACAGTAACAAACTACCTACAGGGTTGCTCTATGAGTCTAGGAGAGATTATATTGAACTCTGAGGAAGGAAAGATTTACTGGGATATAAGTACTTCGTTTGAGACTTGTTTTGTTCTACTATTTCCAGTTTTCTTGATCAACAAAGACCATTCCCTCTCCCTTCAGATTTTGGGTCTGCATGGCTCTAGTCTCATATTTAGGGTTTTCCCTACAGCTCACTATCTTTTTGCCTTGCTTTCTTACCCTGAATTTATTTAAGGGAAATTTTTATGCTTATTCATTTTATAGACCCTACAACAAATTTTAAATATTGATTTGAATCAATAACTAAATAAACTATTTTGATAAAGATTTTTTTTTCTGTAAATTTGAGTCCCACACCCTCCATGCATTAGCTAAGTGACTTTGGTAATGTCACAACCTCTTAGAAGATCAGGAACCCATCTGTAAAAAAATAAAAAATTGAAACCTCGAAATGATATTGCTTATTCTTATAATATTAAATTCTTCATAGGATTAAATAGTGAATCAAAACTGATTTATAATTCTGAAGTTCTCTATAAGTTTTTAATTAATAATATTCACTATTCTAAGCTTAATTTCAGGAATGCTGTTGAGGTTTCATCAAAAGGTGAAAAAATTGAAGTTGAATAATTTTATTTGCCTAACCTGACTGATTATGGTAATTAGTTCAAAATATATTACTGACATGGTCCTTAACACATTGGATACCCCTTAAGATGATTTCTTTGAAGCTTTATACTTTTTTTTTTCTCCAAGAGAAGTGATTTATGTAGCAGGTTTTCTATATCCAACAACAGATCATTTTAAATACTACTCAGTGCAAGCCTATTTAATGATACACTGTTTTTCATGTTAGGGGACACATTCTCAGCACATTTGATAATTGATTATTGATATAATTCACCTCAAAATTTCTAGTTCTTCCCAAGCTGCTCTTCAAGCATAGTATAATCTCTCTCATTCCTATGTACAAAAATCCTCCCAGTTTCTCTCATATGGATAAGATGTTGTATTATCTTGTCTTTTCACTGATTTGCTGATGGCTAATCACTACAGCTCTAAAAGCATTGGGTTAAAATGTCTCAGAAAGCACATTAAGGAGTTGAATACATAGTTCCACATTCAACAAAGTAATAGTATACTGTTTTAGATTGACGTAACACTGGAGAAAAGTTTTTTTTTCTGTCTCTGAAACAATTGAAAATTTTGAATAATTTTGAGAATACAGAATGACTAGGGAGAAAATGAAATAATTAAATGACATTTCTATTAATAAGCATTTGTTGAGGCATACTCATTTTTTAAAAAAGGTATTTTTAAAAGATTCTATCCCTTCTATTTTATTCTTAAATCTATGACTTATTTATTCTGATAATACATTCACACAGAATCCTCATATCTTTCTATTCATTGTTTCTATCCTGATATTCCGCAACTCTCATCAAACTTCTACTTTGTCTTTCCAGAGACTGTCATATCATTTTAGAAGAATTTAATCTTTCACTTTCTTAAAAAAGATTAGTATTCTCCTTTCCATCTGATTCAGTTAGACCAATGAGGAAAGAGGCTATATATGATCTCCACTCTTCCTTTACTGATAAGATTAAGAGCATAACAAAGGCAATTAATCTTTCTCATGAAGTCTTATTTATTTACCCATCCAGTGTCAAAGGTTAAGATGGCTCTCCCATCTTAACTTAACTCTGCTTTCCTCCCTATCAATTGCCCCAGCTCTTTACTCTCATTCATTGTAAAATATCTAGAACAGTGGTTCTTAACTAAGTGTTTGAACTTAAAACAAACAACTATTTCAACATAATTGGTGATGATGATATGTATTATATATATATATACATATATATATATGAATAGTATGCCTATGTACACATGTATACATATAACATGTATATCTCTATATAGATATCTCTATAATTTTTCATATATTATTCTGAGAAGGGGTCTATAAACTTTAATCCATTAGACAAGTGGTCTGTGACTTTAAAATGTTTAAGAATCCCTGTTAAAGCGATTTATATCAATGGTGTTAAGCTCAGAAACAGGGACACTAAACATTATACAAGGATCCCTATAGCACATAGTGACTTAGAAAACCACATTTTAACAATTGATATTTTTCAAAATTTTGTTTTGTTAAATCTTTTCCAACTATATTTTATTCTGGCTCAGGTAACAATAATAACACTGAGGGCCATGTGCTTGACACTCTAGTCAATCTCTTAACTTATTTAATTTCTTTATCATCTACTCACTACCAACATTTTGTTTTCTAGTATCTTCCTACCAATCTTCCACTAAAAGAATTTCTTGTTTATTGAAGATTTTTCTTGTGTCCAAATCTAATGAATTTTTTAAAAAGATATCTTCCTATATCTCTGAGGATGGATTATGGGGAATAAAGACAATTCAAATTTCTTGATTGAGAAAATATGTCCAGGGAGAAAAGTCAATAATCTCAATAGTGCTATATAAGCAAAATTGTAGGTCATGGTCATTTACAGGCAGATTCTCTATAAATATATAGACACATTTAAAGGTACATTAAAGGTATATCAAAGGCTAAACTGAAAGTTGGTAAACCAAATTCAGTATAATAGATGGATAGCTGAAAAGGAAGTTCTACAGGGAATAAAGTAAAGTAGGCAATAGAAAGTAGACATAGAAAGTATTGAGGAATGATGTTTTGTGTCCTACAACTTCTCTCAAGAGTGTCTTTTTATGTTCAACAGATTCTTAGTCATAATCACTCCAAAGTCAGATAAGTATGGCTTTTTCCAGTCTTGAAAAATCTAAACCAAGATGCATTACACTGAAAAAATGGGGGAATAGAGAAAATAGTATATCCACTAAAGTCAGTTGCTGGAATAAGAATAATGAAAAGGTAAAAATCAGAAAGCCCTGGAATACTTACAAGATAAAACTCAGAGAAATAGTGATGATGATACTGATTTTTTTTAAAGTAAATCACATTTACTTCATAGCACTTTAAAATTTTTTTTTGGATTCAAAACACTTTCCCTTCCTCCCACATCCCAATTTACAAAGAAAACAAGCAATATGATACCAAATATATATGTCAAAAATGCAAAACAATTTCCACATTAGCCATTTAAAAAAACAAGAAAAATAAAGTGAGAAAATAATATTTCAATTAGCACCCAGAATTTATGAGTTCTTTCTCTGGAGGAAGATAGCATTTTTTCATCATGAGTTCTTTGGAATTGTTTTGTATCATTGTACTAATCAGGGTAGCCAAGTCTTTCACAGCTAATCATCATTATAATATTGCTGTTACCATGCACAATGGTTCTTGTAATTTTACTTTACATTAGTTCACACATGTCTTGCCATATTTTTTCCTATCATTTCACATAATCCAATAGTCCCCAATCACAATAATGTTCCACAACTTCTTCCAGCATTTGATGAGCATCCCCTCAGTTTATAAATCTTTGCTAACCCAAAGAGGTGCAATACATCTTATTGTACACATATGCTCTTTCCATTTTTATTTTATCTCTTTGGAATATAGACTTAGTAGTGACATTTTTGGGTCAAAGGTTAAAGCCCTTTGGGCACCATTCTAAATTGTTCTCCAGAATGGCTGGACTAGATCACTATTCCACCAGCATTTCTTTAGTATACCATCTTTTCCCTCACTTCCCATCCCTTCCAGGATTTGTCCTTTTTATTAATTTTAATGTGGTGCCACAGTTATTTTAAATAAGTTTGCAGTGAGTTACAAACTACTTTTTACAAAAGGCAGATCTGACAAAGCACCTGCCAGCAATCAGGGCTGAGTGTCCCAAGAGCCTCAGATAGACTCCTCAGGTGTTTAGAATCTGCCATGTTGAGTCTGCCCGGCTTCCTGCTCTGTCTCCTGGAGTTGTACCCGAATTTGGTGAACTGCCTGAGCCCCTGCCTGACTAAAACAGACCTGCTCTGGAGCTTTTCCAAGGTACCTTCTGCAAGGAATGTTTTGTAGTACAAATATTTATGGGTTTTTTGACTTAAAAAATCAGTTCAGAGGCTTAATCTGCTGTTGGTTTGAGAGGAAGTCAGAGGAGGACACAGCTAGTCCTGTCTTCACCTGCGACATCTTGGCTTTACCCACCTAGGTAAACTTTTAAAATTGGCTTAATAATGATAAAGTTCTTGGGAGTTACCATCTTTTATATAGGAATTTGGGACTTCTCATTTTGAGAATTCTTTTAGGAGGTGACTGTGGAATTCTTTCAATTTCTATTTTACCCTCCAGATGTAATATATATCATGACATTTTTTTTTCTTGACAATTTCTTGAAATATGATATCTAGAGTTTTTTTAATTTTAAATCATGGTTTTCAGGTACATTAATAATTTTAAAAATGATCTCTCCTCACTCTATTGCCCAGGTCAATATTTTTTTCTATGAGATATTTCAAATCTTTATTGTCATCCTTTTGAACTTTTTTTTTTCTTTATGTCTCTTGTAGTCATTAGTTTCCATTTGTGGAATATTAGTTTTTAAGCAATTATTTTCTTCAGCAAGATTTTGTTCCTGAGTTTTTCAGTTTGACTTATTCTAATTCATAAAGCATTTTTTATGCAGTGAATTTTTGTACTTCTTTAGGCAAATACTATTTTTCAAGCTGTTAGATTTTTCAGGGTTGTTTTTTTTTTTTGGGGGGGGGGTGCCTCTTGCACCAAACTGTTAGTTCTCTTTTCATAATTTAAGTGCACCATTCTCATTGCTTTTCTCACTTTTTCCTTTACCATTCTTATCTTTTTCTTTAACTGTTCCAGAAATTCTTATTGGATATGAATAAGATTAGCATATTTCTTTGTAGCTGTTTTTATATTGTTTTCTTCTTCTGAATTTTTGTTTCAGTCTTTCCTGCCACACAGTAGCTTTTTATAGTCATTTGTTGGTGCTGTTGTTTTTTGCTCATTTTTTCAATTCGTTTCTTGATTTTGAACTTTATGTTAAAATTGAGCTCTGCTCATTTGGATTAGGGAGACACTTTGGCTACTAGTAATTTTCAGCAGCTAGTAATTGTCTAAGGCAGAATTTTTACTCACGTCTTACCACTAAATGCCATGCTCTTTCAACAGCAATAGCCAGATAAATGAATGAACAAATTAAAAAGATTTTATTTGAACTTAGGAGTTTGGCTTTATTTGAACTTAGAAGTAGGTCACTGAGAACATCTTAAAGACTTTCCATATTTTATGAACCTGACAGAAGTTTTATCTTTAATTATAAGGCACCAAAATCATTCAATATACATTTATTAAAACCCTACTATTTGCCAGCACTGGGGTAAGCATTAGACATAAAAAGCAAAGCAAAATAAAGTTCCTATGAGAGGAGCTCACAAACTAATGGTAACTATAATCAGTAAACAGATACAGAGAATTTACAGGATAAATAGGAAATATTTAATGGAGGTAAGGGGAGGGACAAAAAGACTTCCTATAGAGCATGGGACTTTATCTGGGACTTAAAATTTCCTATTGCATTTTAATGAAGGAAGACTGTATATTCTAAATGTTGTATGGGAGACATGGTCTAGTATTATATGCTCTTTGTTACAACTTTTATAATTCACTCAGAGGGCTTTTCATACTTCTTAAAAAAATTGCTTGGCATGTAAGTACCTATGTCTAGAGCTAGTTTATCACTTTTGTACTGAATATTAGGGCCCAGATTTTCACAGACCAATTCCCTTCCAAAAACAATCATCTTATAAACTGTTCTTTAATGGCTCCCCTATATTATATCAAATAGTTAAGTGTTACTCTGGCAACTTTGTGCAATAAAATGAATGCTTTCTAGACATCTCTTTCCATTGTGCACTGAGTCTCTAAGTCTGGGTGCAATTCATAGAAATTCACTGCCTCTATCATTTCAGGTATTTTCCTCAAACAGCAGCTTGGTTTTAGGACTCAATAACTGTACCAGAATATTTATTTCCATCACCAACAAAACCCTTTGCAAAGTATTGGAGGAGAAAATAACCTGGCAAGAGACATGAAAAATAATAATAGGAAGTATATCATGTGACGTAAGGAGAATTACATACTGAATATAAAAATATACTCTAAAACAAGATGTGCAGTTCAATCATAAATGGAGAAGAATAAGGGATGTTGTGGTTATGATTAGTATTATCTATCCTGATCTTTTATCTGTCAGCAAATGACTGACTAGTTGAATAATTGGAAAATGTATATGTTGGCCTATGACAGAAAGTTTTGTTTTTTCGAAATTGGGCCTGTTTTTTTTTTTTTTTTTTAACACGGTAGGAAAGAAGGGGAATGGTAGGATTGATTATTGGTTCTTGAAAATTACAGATATAAATGATTTTCTCTGTGAGATGTTGTGGAAAAATAAACACAGAGGAGACAATTTGAAAACTGCATGATTTTTCTTCTGGTTTGATGAAAATAATAGTGTAACTAATGATGTTTAAACATTTTTATATTGACATATGTGCTTTTATTTTATTTTTACAAATGTGCTTCCATGTGACATGATCATTTTTCAGATAATTACTTATTATTGATGAACAGCATAATTATTCTTCTAGCAAAAGCATGCATAATTTAGTCCTACTTATGTTCACACAGCTGCTACTATTGCACTACCATGCATGATTTTTTATTACTGTTTTAACATTTCTTTGTCTTTTTCATAGATCGGGATATCCATTTTCTCTGTTTTTTATCTTCTCGCTCTCTTTTTTTCAGAAGTAATGTTTCACTGCTTCATATAATGAAAAGCCATCCAGTTATCATATTGTGAAGATGAATTACTCAAAACCACACTCTGTGGAAGGAAGGTTATGTTCCATAGTTATTTTTCTATTTCAAAAATATAATGCTCAGATAGTGATTAGACTTAATCTGATAGTAGATAATTTTGATTTATACCTTTTTTTAATTGAGGTATTATTATTTCCAAAACTAAAGCACATGAAGGCATAGAAAATAATAAAATATATTTAAAATTTCATGGAAAAATATAATTAGACCCATAAGATATCATTACATTTAATTGTGTGGTTTCTTTCTATTTAGATGCTGTAGGTTTTGAAATGCTTTCTAGAATCATTTATGTAACCTCATAGGAAAACAAACAAACAAACAAAACCCCACAATTTTATTACAGTTCTGTTATTAAAATGTGTCTACTGCCCTCTATGATAAATGATTTAAAGAATACTTTTTTGGGGGCAATGCCATAGTAACAAGATGCTTCTTTGTTTTATGTTATTCAATAAAGATAATCTTAGCTATGCATGATCAATTTTTTCCTCTTTATGTTATGCTCTTCATTTTTGGAATGTTTAAAGCATAAGCAGATGATAACTTAAGAAATTGTTGCAATTATTATATTTCACCTATCTCTCATTCTGAGACTTAAATGTATGACCATTTTGAGATATTTTGGGACTTGAGTATAAACAAATTCAAACCTGTTGAGGTATTATTAATGTTTCCCTATTAATAATGTAAAATATCATTTTTTAAAAATTTAATCCAGAAGGAAATAGTTCTCTCACTATCATAAATGCTTTTAATTTAATTCTAAGATGGTTTACTGGAGGTCTGATAATTTACCTAACTGGTACTGCATTCCTTTGAATAAATACAGGGATAAGGACTCTATCTCTAACTTCAGTGTTATGGGGCAACTCCCCAAACTCCCATCTCCAATTCAAGTTGTTTCTGTAGAGTGTCACCCATATCTTTTTAGCAGGCAACATAGTGCCTGATTTAATAAACTCTATTGTATTATTCTTTTCCCTTAACAAGTACTGCCCTCTATTTTTGTGAGTTATTTGAGTAGGAAACACAGATCTGAAGATGAATAAAATTAGGCTTTGTGTAAAAGGAAAGATTTTTTAATTCTCTATTCATATAACAGTATAGTCAAAGGATATAATCACAGATGATGAGGTATTTATATGTTTAAAAAAGTATTATCCTTGCCATTTGTGGTTAATCTCTGATCTGATTATATCAACTGAGTTGGAGAAAGAGGAGGCAAATCCCCCAACTTCACATTCAAATTTCCAAAATGAAGATACTGATCATCTATAGTATATGGAATAATATGGGTGGTTCTAAACATCCAACCCTATTAACTCTGTATTAAGTACAACTTCAATTTAATCTAATTGATTTACTTTTTAGTCTTCTGAGAAAACTATCAATATACAATTTTTACAAACTCCTAATTGTTTCAACATATTTGATATTTCATCAGGATAAGTATCATCTTTCATAACTGGTAGACTATAAATGCAACAGCCTGATTGGAAGAAGTGCCAGATCTATAGTTTACCTCCTCCTACATTTCCCCAAACCCTTCCCTAAAACCATAGCATGGGATTATCTCCCTTTTTCTTTCCTACTCCTGCCCTCCACCTGTGTTGGCATATATGTCATATTTTCCTATTTACCACTGATGATGGAATGTTGTAAGCCTGATTCTTTTTTCATAAATTAGTTTGTTCATGTTGTGTCTGAACAGGCCATTACTTGATACTGAATTGGGTGAAGGAGTAATTTTGAGGTTTTCATATTTCCTTTAACGATCTCTATCTGTGATTCTGCCTTGGGAAATTAAAATGTCCCTTAGTTTTATGAAATATCCTATAATTCTTCCAAGAAGAAGTCCAAATTTTAACTAGGCCTCACTTAAAATGCATCAAGGAAAACTAATCATTCAGGCTTGGTACCACTGAATATAGGTTCTGAAGTCTAAACATTTTTGAAAAGGAAGGAAAAGTAGAGAGAGCACAGATCCTTAGCCTCCACAGCAATACCTAATGACACATCTCTCAGTAATTTACCACCGACCAGTCTCCTTTCAAGAAAGTTCAGTCAAGCAAAATAAATCATGATAGAGATTGTTCCTAACAAAGCACACTTCATTCCCTAGCACTAGTCTAATATTTTCCTTCTGGTATCTGGGAGAGATGACATTGATAGTACTCTAAAGCAAAACTTCTTAACTATGGATGGCCATCCCATATGGAGTCATATAATTGACTGAAGACATCATGAAATATTTGGCAATAGTAAAAGATCAAATATTTCATCAAGATTTAATTATTAACATAAAAATAAGCAAGCACATACATTTCTTTAGTATGCAAATTTGCTTTCTTCAATAAATGTTAAAATTATATATATACTAAAGAATTGTTTTAAATTTCCTTTTTTTCTCATAAAAATGGTTTGATTTTTTTAATATTTCAATTTTTCCAGTTACATGTAAAGCAAAATTTTTACATTTGTTTCTAAAACTTTGAATCAATTCTAGATTTTCTTCCTTCTTTCTCCCCCTGCACCCATTGAGAAGGTGTATGTGAACTTATGTAAAAAATTTTGATAAAAATCATGCTGCAAAAGAAAATACAAGTCTCTTCCCACCAAAAAAAGATCCTCAAGAAAAATAAACTTAAAAAGATACTTTAATCTATATTCAGATACAATCAATTCTTTCTCTGATTATGAATAGCATTTTTCTGTTTTTTTTTAATTTGATATAAAAAACAATAAGAAAAAAGGAATACAGGACAAAGCAAAAGAAAATATTATCATGTGTCCAGCAGAACATCAGGGGGGGATTCAAAATAACAATGAGTTATCCATTTAAGAAAGTATATATATATATATGTATATATATATATGTAGAAGAAATTATATTCATAAGTATTCATACTTTTTTTACTTACTAGTAAATTTTTCCCTTGTTCTCTGCTGTGTACCTTTTTTTAAAATTTTTTTTACATATACATATACATTCATATACCTCCAAAATATCCATATACCCAGAGACCCACACACATTTTTCCTATTTTTACTGACTCTTTAGTTTAGAAAATGCTATAGCCTTCATGGCAAATATATAATATATGTTATATATATATATATATATATAGATAGATAGATAGATATGTGTCTATCTATCTATCTGTCTATCTATCTATATATGTTTATATATATTGTCTATTTACCCATTCCTCATGTGAGTAGGTTTTCAGAACTATGAGCCATCCTCCTCTTTCTAATGTCTTTTTATCCATTCTTCTTCTACACCTCATTTGTATAACAAAATTACTATTTTTGCCTTAACTTTATCTCCGTCATTTTTGAGCTACCCTATCTTAAACATATTGTCTACATTTTTCATTTAAAAATGTTATTATGTTTTTTGGTATTATGTAATATGTTATTATATAAAATTATGTTAAATTCCTTGAAATAGGTCTTTGATATTGACTCATATGTTATTTTTTTTTTAAGTTTGGATTTGATTGATAGAAAGTCCTGAAAATCTGCAAGTTCATTGACTGACCATTCTTTCTCATTCAATATTATAAATAATTTTGCTGAATATGATCTTTTTGTCTACAAGCCTAGTTCTTTTGATTGCCAATGGATATGATTCCAGGATCTGTGGTCTTTTATTGTGGCTGTTGATAAGTCCTGTATAATTCTAATTGTAGGTAGCTCCAGCATATTTGAATTTTTTTTCTTGTTTCTTGCAAAATTTTCTCTTTGAGATAGGGATTTCAAAATTTGGCAATAATATTCTTATGTGCTTGTCACAAAGATCTCATTGAGGTGATGATGGGTGGATTTTTTTTTCTATTTTTACTTTCCCCTCATGTTCTGTCACTCCAGGACAATTTACTTGAATTATTTCTTGCATTATTGTGTCAAGGTTCTTTTTTTGTGGTCATAATTTTTAGGCAGTACAATTCTTATATTTTCTCTCCTTGATAGCTTCTCTAGATCAGGTTGTTTTTTCCTGTTTCACATTCTGTTCTACTTTTTCATTCTGTATAACCTATTTTGTTATTTCTTAATTTGTCATAGCTTTACTGGCTTCCCTTTGCCTAATTCTAATTTTCAAAGAGCTTTTTTCATCTTTGAAAACTCTATATCTTTTTTTCCTGGTTGGTTAATTTTTTTTTTTTTTTATAAATTTGGTTTTCTTGGATGGTTTTTATTTATTTATTTATTTTAGTTTTTCTCAGTGTCTCACATTTGCTTTTCTTTTTTTTTTTTTTTGCTTTGGCAATTGGGATTAAGTGACTTGCCCAGGGTCACACAGCTAGGAAGTGTCTGAAACCAGATTTGAACTCAGGTGCTCCTGAGTTCAGGGCTGGTGCTCTATCCACTGCACCACCTAGCTGCTCACATTTGATTTTTAAATTACTTTTTTGAGTTCTTCTATAAATTATTTCTGGGCAGGGAACATTTTAACATTACTCTTTGAGGTAGAAGGTTTTTTTTTTTTCCCTACTTTCCTGTTCTCTGAAGATGAACCCAATTCTTCCCTGTTCCCATAGTAAGTTTCTATGGTGGGGTTCTTTCTTTTTTGCTGGTTCATTTTTATTTTTTTAAGGAGAAGTATTATAGAGTATGTATCTCTAATTCTGGGGTGAGGGAATAGTACCTCTGACTCACTTTAGCGCTTCCCTCTGACCTGGAACCCCAAGCCAACTTTTTTTTAGGGAATTGAATAATGGCTTGTTCAATTTCTTTTTCTAAAATAGGACTATTTAAGTAATTTTTTTTCTTCTCTGTTAATTTGGACAAACTATATATTTTTAAAAATATTCATCTATTTCACTTAGTTATCAGATTTATTGGTATACAGTTGAGCACAATAGCTCCTAATTATTGCTTTTAATTTCCTCTTCACTGGGGATGAGGTCCCTCTTTCCATTTTTGATAGTAGTAATTTGGTTTTCTTCTTTGCTTTTTCTAATCAAATTAACTAGTGTTATCTATTTTGTTGTTTTTTTCATAAAATCCACTCAATTTTGTTTATTAGTTTGATAGTTTTATTAATCTTAATTTTATTAATCTCTCCTTTAATTTTCAGAATTTCAAATTTGGTATATAATTGGGGGTTTTAAATTTGCTTTTTTTCTAGATTTTTTTTAGATGCATGCCCAATTCATGATCTACTCTTTGTCAATTTTCTTCATATAATCATCTAGAGATAGAAAATTTCCCCTAGGAAGTGCTTTGACTGCATGCCATAAATTTTGGTAGGTTATCTCATTGTCATTCTCTTGGGATGACATTATTGTTTACTTCTATAATTTTATGTTTCACCCACTCATTCTTAAGATTAGATTAATTTCCAATTAATTTTTGGTCTATTTTCCACAGCCCTTTATTACAGATAATATTTATTGCATCATGATCTAAAAAGGAGACATTTACTATTTTTGCCTTTCTACATTTGGGTTTAAGGTTTTTATGTCCTAATACATGGTCAATTTTTATGTAGTCTCCATGCACTACTGAGAAAAAGTTATATTTTTTTCTATTTTCATTCAATTTTTTCCAAAGGTCTGTCATACCTAACATCTCTAAAATTCTATTTACCTCCTTAACTTTTTTCTTGTTTATTTTGTGAATCGATTTATCTAGTTCTGATAGAGAGAGGATGAGATCCCCCCACTATTACAATTTTGCTTTCTATTTCTTCTTGCCACTTTCTTAAATTGTGCTCTATGTAGTTGGATGGTATGCCACTTGGTGCATATGTTTACTATTGACATTTAATTATCTATAGTACCCTTTAGCAAAATGTAGTTTCTTTCCTTTTCACTTTTAATCAGGTATATTTGGCTTGATCAGAGATCAGGATCACTGTCCTTGCTTTTTTTTTTTTTTCTTACTGCATTTAAAGCAAATTAA
Source organism: Myrmecobius fasciatus (assembly GCA_023553655.1). Lineage (NCBI taxonomy): Eukaryota > Metazoa > Chordata > Mammalia > Dasyuromorphia > Myrmecobiidae > Myrmecobius > Myrmecobius fasciatus. The sequence continues at coordinate 153,292 of JAJPUD010005283.1, forward strand.
ATTCTGTTCCAGCCTTTTACCTTTACTCTGTATGTATCACTATGCTTTAGATGTGTTTCCCGTAAACAACATATTGTAGGATTTTGGTTTTTAATTCAGTCTGCTATCTGCTTCTATTTTATGGTGGAGTTCATTCCATTCACATTCACAGTTAAAATTACTCACTCTGTTTCCTGCCTCCTATTTTTTCCCCAGTTACTCTTTACTCTTTCCTTTCTCTCTTTCCCTCCTTACTAATGTTTTTCTTCTGACCACCACCTTCCTCAATCTGCCCTCCCTTTTTTCAACCTCTCCCTCTTTCTTATCCCTTTTGCCTTCTACTTCTGCTTTCTCTTTTATTAGCCAGCATCTTTCCTTTCCCCTTTCCTCTCCTACTTCCCTTTAGGGTGAGATAAGTTTTTATACCAAACTAATTGTGTAAGAGTCAAATCCAGTAAAATTAGACTCAAATGATACTCATTCCCCTCCCTTTTTTTCCTTAACTGTAATGGGACTTTTTTTCTTCTTCATGTAATGTTATTGATCCAGTTTTACCTCTTATTCCAGTACAACTCCTTTTCCATCCCTAGTTTCTTTTTTATATCATCACAATAAAGTCAAATTATACCTACACTTTCTAAATTTACCCCTAACAAAGATATAATTCTCAAGAGCTACACATATCATCTTCCCATGTAGAAATGTAAAACATTTTATTCTTTAAAAAGCAAACCTTTTTTCCTTCCCTTTTTATCTTCTTATACTTCTCTTGAGTTCTATATTTGAAGATCAAACTTTCTGTCAGTTCTGGTTTTCTCATCAAAAATAAATGAAAATCCCTTAATTCATTGAATCATCTTTTTTTCCTGAAAGATAATGTTTAGTTTTGCTGGGTAGTTAATTCTTGGCTGCAAGCCAAGCTCTTTTTCCCTTCTGAATATTAAATTCCAGGCCTTTCAATCCTTTAAAGGGGAAGCTGCTAAATTCTGGCTAATCCTGATTGAGGCTCCTTGATATTTGAATTGTTTCTTTCTCGCTGCTTACAGTATTTTCTTCTTGATTTAATAATTCTGGAATTTAGCTACAATATTCCTTGGAATTTTCATTTTTTGGTTTCTTTCAGGAGGTGATCAGTCTATACTTTCAACGGATATTTTCCTTCTGGTTCTACAATATCAGGGCAGTTTTTCAGGATTTCTTAGAAAGTTATTATCTAGGCTCTTTTTTTCTTTGTGGTTTTTTAAGTAGTCCAATAATTTTTAGATTGTCTCTCTTGATATATTTTCAAGTCAGTTCTTTTTTCAATGAGGTATTTAACATTTTCTTCTATTTTTTCACTTTTTGTTTTGTTTTGTTTGGCTGATTCTTGCTGTCTCATTGAATCATTCACTTCCATTTGCCAAATTCTAATTTTTATTTATCATTATTTATTTATTTATTATATTTAATGATGTTCTTTTCAGTAAACTTTTTTACTTCCCTCTGCATTTGCCCAATTATACTATTAAAGGAGTTGTTTCATTCATTTGATTTTTTTTTCAGTCGGTTTATGTGTTTCCTCTTCCAAACTCTCCTGAAAAGCTCTCATTTCTTTCCCCCATTTTTCTTCTAACTCTCTTTTAAGATATTTTTTGAAATTCTCCAAGAGAGCCTTGTGAATTGGAGACCAGTTCATATTCTCCTTTGAGGATTCACTTGGTTGTATTTTGCCTTTACTGTCTTCTTCTGTATTTGAGTTTGTTCTTCCCTGTCTCCATAAAAGCTCCAAAAGAAATCTATTGTCAGAGCTCTTTTTGCCTTTTTGTTCATTTTTAAAGGTTGAGGTCTGCTCCTAGGGCACAGGGAAAATTGTGTCAAGCTTCCTCCACAGAGTGACAGGGGTTTCTCGCTGCCCTGGGTTCAGTGGTATTGAAGGCTTTCCCACTGTATTTGGTGGGCCTGGCCAGGTTTTGCTTGTTTTGCTGGAATCCAGAGGCTTACTCTTTGCCTTATGTTGTTTCATTCAAGGTCTCACAACTAGTCTGTTGATATCCTGGTTTCTGAACCAGGACCGAGTAGCTAAAACTATTCTATTTTGGCTAAGAGCTTCCTATTATATTACTCAGGTGGGACCTCTCTGCCCTAGATCTTCCTTTGTCATATCCTTACCTGCCCAATTCTGATAGACCTTTCCTGAAGTCCTACCAAGATATCTTGTGCTAGAAATTTATTATCGAATATTTATGGGTTCTGTCAATCCAAAATCCATTCAGAGTCTTGATCTAGTCTTGATTCTGTGGGAAGCTGGGAAGAACTCAGCCAAAGTCCTGTCTACTCTCTATCATCTTGTCTTTGCTCCTAATTCAATATATTTCTTTATGATTTAACATGATAAATGTTGATTTGTATACCAATTTTACATACTTATATACCAAGAGCCATGTAAAAATTTCCCAGATGAAAAAGTGTCACAAGTGAATTAAGCAGCCCTGCTCTAAAAATCTAGTATTTGCACTTATTAGAACTCACATATCTTTCAATGTTCACTTCGTGAAAACATATAATATACATTTTCTTCCTAGTTCTGTTTAATAAACATTTTAATTTTAATCCACAGATATTCTTAAGTTTCTATGCACTCTTCATATTCATCATTATTATGGCACAAAGATATTGGAATATATTCATATACTATATTCTGACTAATTATTCTCAGTTCCTTTAAACAATTTTTATATAGAATAATTTTGAATTCCTTCACCTCTCAAGATGCTCTCCTCTGATTAGGTACTACTTGGTCCATGTTGTTTACAAGTGTATATGAATAATTAAACTCACTTCTCTAAATAAACTCCAGCCAAACTGAACTTAGTGTGTGGTACTCTTATCTCACATGTTCTTGACAATAATGCATCCATATATTTCTTTAGATGTTTTGACTTCTATGCCATATTACTAATTAAAGTCTGAACTAAAAATTTCAGATTCTGTTCAGATAAACACTCATCTAACCATGCCTCCAGGTTGAACTTGTATAACAATATTAGAGACTAGCTTACTTTGCTTCTTCTTGTTTACATGGATAGCACAAGACATTTTGTGTATAATCCAAACATTGTGTACCTCCAATATCCTCTATGTTCTATTCAACTAAGGAAAACAACAGATGAAAAAATCAAATAAGAACAATAAAGATTATATTTAGGGTATTAATGTCCATGGTATCTTTCTGCAGCAAAGCTGGCAGGTTCCATGACAATTTGAGCTAGGAAAAAACATTGCTAAATGATTGAACAATAATGTATTACTAAGATTCTTTTTTTCCTTCAGATGAGTTCATCACCCATTTTTCAGCATAATTTACATGTCATAATTTTGGCAATCTGCAAAAGAAATACTGCCTCATTCATTATAAGTCCTTGAATGGGTTTGCATTAAGATGCACAGTAACTGGAATTACCCACTAGGTTCATAATATTCTGTTTTTTTTTTTTCTATGCATTTAGTTGGTAGCCTTTGACAAGTATATGGCACCAAGCTCTTCAACACAGATTTTCTATTAAAAGGAGAAACTTCTGCTGTGCAAATATACCATATTTTATATTTAGTGCTGATATAGTTTTTGTGTTTGTGTTTTTGTATGAGTGTTTGTAGCTTTAAATATTGCCCATATTTGCTCTTTGCATTAATGAACTAGTCCTTTATTGCATTTGTAAATTACAATGGAAATGGAAAGTAGTGGAACTTTTTATTTGCAGCTAGCTACTGTGCTGAGAAGCATTTAGGAAAATATAGTGTAACATTAAAAGTAGTAGACATCAGTTATAAATCCAACCATTAGTAGACACAAAGCTGCTCCTGCAGTAATGGCTAACCAACTTATTTCAACAAATACTCCCTTTAGAATTTCTTTTAATATTGTTTTGTAAACTAATCTCTCCTTACATAAGGGTGGAGTTAATTAAGCAAGCACTTCTTTGGAAAGAGAGCATGCAAAAGGCAATAAAATGTTTCCTACAGTGCTGATTAAGACTGAGAGTACTTTTCTTAATATAGTTTCTTCTAGAAAAGACAAAGCATTCATATAGTCAAATCTCTCTCTCTCTGTCTCTTTCGCTCTCTCCCCTTCTCTCTATGTCAGTGTATTTTTCTATTTTGGAATTTAACCATATATTTGTTCCTCTTTTCAGCAGGCCATGGCCTTTGGATTAACCAATTAATTGATGGTGGCTGTTCTTTTTTTTTTTTCCCACTTGGATTCAGAGCTTTTTTTCTCTTTGAAATCCTCAGATTCTTAATTAGGTTGCATTCAGCATATAGACAATCAGGTGGGTAAATAGAAGTTTCCCAAAATAACACAATGTAATACTTCCTTGAATAAAAGTATATTGATAACATGGAAAATGCAATTCAAAGTCATAACATAGCATGCAGTATTGGAATGTTTAAACTATCTTTCTCTTTGTGAGAGTGATTAGTTTTTTAGCATTTTCTAAACATGAAAACAAGTACTATAAACATCTTGCCACCAATGTAAATGTCAAAGTAATGAGATCATTTCTCTGTTTAATTCAGGCAAAATGGCCCTTTCATAGATTGCATAAGATAAGGGATTGTTCTAATAAAGTCTCATCAAAAAAATAAAAATAAAAAAAGGAAAAACAACAGGGTAAAGCCAGAAATTAAAGGATGGTAAAATAATGTTTAAAAGCAAAAGTATTAGGTATTGTTTATTCTTTTCAAACTTGGATACTATTGACACTTAAAACATACAAACATATGTATGCATGCATATATCTATGTGTACCCATATATATTTATGTATGTTTTGTGCATGCATCTGTAAATACATGTTTGTGGGTATATATGTATTATGAATTCTGAGCCCCCAAACCCATTGGTATGGAAGCCTCTCTTTATTGGTAGAGGTTAGTAAAGGAGAAAAGGGAGATTCTATCTTTTCATCTTCTTTAATCTCTTTGTGTAATTCAGATGTCTAGCTTTGAGATAGAAGTTAGATGATATTGCCACTCCAGGTTCCTGATAATACTCTGGGAAGAAGCTAACATGTAGAAAATCAATCATGTCTCTATTCTCCAATTTTACACTAGAGACTTCAGAGAGCTTTTCCTTTGGGTGAGATCTAGGACTTTCTTTCAATGGGAGCACTCCTTCACTCTATATTATTCAGTATGTAGTCTCATAGTTACATCTTTTTAAATTTATATTTTGCTATAGTTTAGATAATTTATTTCTCTGTTAGGCTCATTGTGCAACTATTATTTGGAGGTATAAAGATCAATCCTTGGAAATAAATGTTGGGGTCCTCATTTTTCTACTAAGAAGCAGTGATCAGATGAGTTTGAAGCTTTAAATTGTATCCCCTACACTGATAATATTGAAATATTGATGAGAATAGATGGACATAATTCTAGCTTTTTACCTCTTTGTCTGAGGAGAGTAGCATAGCTGAGCTCCTCCTCCAAAATCTTTTTATAGAAAAAATTAAATTTCCCTTGAAAAAGAGCAAGGGGAGAAGAGGCTGCAAATGTCTATTCTGCCATTTTTTGAACCACACAATAACACTCCCTAAATTACTTGAGGGGGACAGTTTCCCTTTTAATGAAAGAGATACTATTAGCTTATTCAGTTGTCCCATTACACATTGTAATTCCTTTCTATTAAAATTTTCATATCATTATTTTATTTTCACATAGTCAAAGCTATGGAGCCCATATACGGGACCTTATACTATTCCTTAAAAAGTTCATTCTTTTTTTCTTTTTTAATTAAAGCTTTTTATTTACACAACTTATGATTTTTCTACATTGACCTTTGCAAAATTTTTTTTTGGTTACAAATTTTCCCCTCCCTCCCCCGATCCCCACCCCTAGATGACAGGTAGTCTAATACATGTTAAAAATGTTAAATTATATGAGAAATCCACTATATATATGTATATATATGTATACAGTTATATTACTGCACAAGAAAAATCAGATCTAGAAAGAGAAAAAAAAACAACCTAAAAAGGAAAACAAAATGCAAGCAAATATTCACAGAAAGCATTAAAATTCTATGTCGTGGTCCACACTCAGTTCCCTCAGGCCTCTCTCTATTTTATATATATATATATATATATATATATATTTGCAAAACATATGTATGGGTAATTCCTAAACATTAACCCTTACAAAGCTTTCTGTTACAAATTTTCCCCCCCTACTCCCCACCCCTCCCCTAGATGGCAGGATATCCACTACATGATAATTATGTTGGAATACTTAAGAAATTGAATATATGTATAATTATTGAATCATTTTTTGTGCAGGAGAAATCATATCTATAAGAAAGAATAATCCGATAAAGGAAATACAATGCAAGCAAACCTCAATAGAGAACATGAAAATGTTATGTTGGGGTCCACATTTCACATCCCTCTCTCTGGGTATATATGGCTCTCTTCACCGAACAATTGGAACTGGTTTGAAGCATTTCATTGTTGAAGAGAGTCATGTCCGTTAGAACTGATCCTTATATAGTATTGTTGTTGCAGTGAATAATGATCTCCTGGTTCTGCTCACTTCACTGAGCATTAGTTCATGCAAGTCTCTTCAGGCCTCTCTGAAATCGTCGTTTCTTACAGAGCAATAATATTCCATAACATTCATATACCATAATTTATTCAGCCTCTCCAATTGATGGGCATCCATTCAATTTCCATTTTCTAGCCACTACAAAAAGGGCTGCCACAAACATTTTCCACATGTGGGGCCCTTTCCCTCCTCTAAGATCTCTTTGGGATATAAGCCCAATAGAAACACTGCTGGGTCAAAGGGTATGCATAGTTAGATAACTTTTTGAACATAGCTCCAAATTGCTGTCCAGAATGGTTGGATCCGTTCACAGCTCCACCAACAAAGCATCAGTGTCCCAGTCTTCCCACATCCCCTCAAACATTCATCTTTATCTTTTTCTGTCATTTTAGCCAATCTGACAGGTGTGTAGTGGTACCTCAGAGTTGTCTTAATTTGCATTTCTCTGATCAATAGTGATTTGGAACACGTTTTCATATGATTATAAATAGTTTCAATTTCACCATCTGAAAATTGTCTGTTCATATCCTTTGACCATTTATCAACTGGAGAATGGCTTGAATTCTTATAAATATGAGACAATTCTCTATATATCTTAGAGATGAGACCTTTATCAGAACCCTTAAATGTAAAGATGATTTCCCAATTTGATGCGTCCCTCCTAATCTTCCCTGCATTAGTTTTGTTTGTACAGAAACTTTTTAAACAATATAATCAAAATTATCTATCTGGTGTTCAATTAAGAGTTCCAGATCTTCTTTGGATATAAATTTATTCCATCTCCACAGGTCTGAGAGGTAAACTATCCTATATTCCTCTAATTTGGTTATAATATCACTCTTTATATCTAGATCATGAACCCATTTAGACCTTATCTTGGTGTGTGGTGTTAGGTGTGGGTCCAGCCTTAATTTCTTCCACACTAGTTTACAATTTTCCCAGCAGTTTTTGCCAAATAGTGAGTACTTAACCCAAAATCTGAAGCCTTTGGGTTTATCAAACACTAAATTGCTAACATTATTACCTAGCTTGTCGTGATATCCTATCCTATGCCACTGATTGACTGCTCTATTTCTCAGCCAGTACCAAATGGTTTTGATGACCGCTGCTTTATAATATGGTTTTAGATCTGGTACAGCAAGGCCGCCTTCATCTGTCTTTTTTTCATTAATTCCCTTGAAATTCTTGACCTTTTGTTCTTCCAAATGAACTTTGCTACTATTTTTTCTAGATCTGTAAAATAATTTCTTGGGAGTTTGATTGGTACGGTGCTAAATAAGTAAATTAGTTTGGGTAGTATTGCCATTTTTATTGTATTCACTTGGCCTACCCATGAGCACTTAATGTTTTTCCAGTTGACTAGGTCTGATTTTATTTGTGTGGAAAATGTTTCGTAGTTTAGTTTGTATAGTTTCTGACGTTTTCTTGGCAGATAGATTCCCAAATATTTTATGCTATCATCCGTTATTCTGAATGGAATTTCTTTTTCTATCTCTTGCTGCTGAACTTTGTTGGTAATATATAAGAATGCTGTTGATTTATGTGGATTTATTTTGAATCCTGCAACTTTACTAAAGTTGTGAATTGTTCCTAGTAGTTTTTTAGTTTATTCTCTAAGGTTTTCTAAGTATACCATCATGTCATCTGCAAAGAGTGATAATTTGGTTTCTTCATTACCTACTCTAATTCCTTTTATCTCTTTTTCTTCTCTTATTGCTAAAGCTAACATTTCTAATACAATATGAAATAGTAATGGTGACAGTGGGCAGCCTTGTTTCACTCCTGATGTTATTGGGAATGGTTTTAGTTTGTCTCCATTACATATGATGCTTGCTGATGGTTTTAAGTAGATGCTACTAATCATTTTAAGGAAAAGCCCATTTATTTCTATACTGTCTTGTGTTTTTAATAGAAATGGGTGTTGGATTTTATGGAATGCTTTTTCTGCATCTATGGAGATAATCATATGGTTTTTGTTAGTTTGGTTATTAATATAATTGATTATGCTGATAGTTTTCCTGATATTGAACCAGCCCTGCATTCCTAGTATAAATCCTACTTGGTCAAGATGTATTATCCTGTAGATAACTTTCTGTAATCTTGTTGCTAAAATCTTATTTAAAATTTTTGCATCAATATTCATTAGGGAAATGGATCTAAAGTTTTCTTTCTCTGTTTTCACCCAACCTGGTTTAGCTATCAGCACCATATCTGTATCACAGAAGGAATTTGGCAGTATACCTTCTGTCCCTATTTTTTCAAATAATTTGTATAGTATTGGAATTAATTGTTCTTTGAATGTTTGGTAGAATTCACATGTAAAACCATCTGGCCCTGGAGATTTTTTCTTAGGGAGTTGATTAATAGCTTGTTCTATTTCTTTTTCTAAAATTGGGCTATTTAAATAATTTATTTCCTCTTCTGTTAACCTGGGCAATCTATATTTGTGTAGATATTCCTCCATTTCTTTTAGATTATCAAATTTATTGGCATAAAGTTGGGCAAAGAAACTCCTAATTATTACTCTAATTTCCTCTTCATTGGAGGATAGTTCTCCCTTATTTTTGAGACTAACAATTTGATTTTTCTCTTTCCTTTTTCTGATCAAATCAACTAAAGGCATATCTATTTTGTTGGTTTTTTCATAAAACCAACTCTTAGTTTTATTTATTAATTCAATAGTTTTCATATATTCAATTTGATTAATCTCACCTTTTATTTTCAGAATTTCCAATTTGGTATTTAATTGAGGGTTTTTAATTTGCTCTTTTTCTAGCTTTTTTAATTGTAACCCTAATTCATTGATCTTCTCTTTTTCTATTTTATGCAAATAAGCATCTAGAGATATAAAGTTACCCCTTATAACCGCTTTGGCCGTATCCCACAAATTTTGGTATGTTGTCTCATTATTGTCATTCTCCGGGATGAAATTATTGATTGTGTCTATAATTTGCTCTTTCACCCATTCATTCTTCAAGATTAGATTATTTAATTTCCAATTAACTTTTGGTCTATTTTCTCCTGGCCTTATATTACATGTGAATTTTATTGCATCATGATCTGAAAAGGATACATTTATATTTCTGCTTTTCTGCATTTGATTTTGAGGTTTTTATGCCTTAACACATGATCAATTTTCCTATAAGTTCCATGAACCCCTGAGAAAAAAGTATACTCCCTTCTATCACCATTCAATTTCCTCCAGAGATCTGTCATACCTAACTTTTCTAACATTTTGTTTATCTCCCTAATTTCTTTCTTATTTATTTTGCGTTTAGATTTATCTAATTCTGAGAGAGTAAGGTTGAGATCCCTCACTAGTATAGTATTACTGTCTATTTCTCCTTGCATCTCTGTTAGTTTCTCCTCTAGGAATTTGGATTCTATACCACATGGTGCATATATGTTTCGTATTGATACCGCTTCATTGTCTATGGTACCCTTTAGTAAAATATAGTTTCCTTCCTTATCTCTTTTAATTAGATCTATTTTTGCTTTTACTTGATCTGCGATAATAATTGCTATCCCTGCTTTTTTTTTGTTCACTTGAAGCAAAAAAGATTCTGCTCCAGCCCTTTACCTTCACTCTGTATGTATCTCTATGTTTTAGATGTGTTTCTTGTAAACAACATATTGTAGGATTCTGGCTTTTAATCCAGTCCACTATCCGTTTCTGTTTTATGGGAGAGTTCGTCCCATTCACATTCACAGTTAAAATGACTATATCTATATTTCCTGCCATCTTATTTACCCAAAGTTATATTTTTCTCTTCCCTTTCCCCTTGCTCCCTTCCCTCTCCCCAGTATTTTTTTTTGATGACTATCTCCCTCCAATAGTCCTCCCCCCTTTAGGACCCTCCCTCTTTTTTACACCTTTCCCCTAATCCTTCTATTAATTTATCCCTTTCTTTTCCTCCTTTCCCTCCTACTTCCATATACAAAGGGCCAAGTTTTTC
>JAJPUD010005284.1:0-163745 GCA_023553655.1 Myrmecobius fasciatus
TCCCCGATATTTAAATTGTTTCTTTCTGGCTTCTTGTAATATCTTTTCCTTGGTATGATAGTTCTGGAATTTAGCCACGATATTTCTGGGGGACTTAATTTTTGGGTTTCTTTCAGGAGGTGATCGGTGGATTGTTTCAAGGAGTATTTTGCCTTCTGGGGGTAAAATATCAGGGCAGTTTTCTTTTATGATTTCCTGGAATATAGTGTCCAGGTTCTTTTTTTCATCATGGCTTTCAGGAAGCCCTATAATCCTTAGATTGTCTCTCCTAGATCTATTTTCCAGGTCAGTTGTTTTTCCTAGGAGATATTTCATGTTTTTCTCTATCTTTTCATTTTTTTGTTTTTGTTCAACTGATTCTTGAAGTCTTGATGAGTCATTAATTTCCAATTGTTTGATTCTAATTTTTAATGTCTTATTTTCTTCAGTTGCTGTTTTTAGTTCCTTTTGCAATTGACCAATTACATTTTTTTGTTCATTGCATTCTTTTTCCATTTTTTCTATTTTATTTTGCAGTGATCTCATTTCGTTTCCCCATGTTTCTTCTAACTCTCTTTTAAGACTTTTTATGCAATCTTCAAAGAAAGCCTTGTGACATGGAGACCAATTTATGTCTCTCTTTGGGGCTTTTTCTGGAGTTGCTTTACCTTTAGGGACCTCAGGATTTGAGGTCTGTTCTTCCCTCTCTCCATAAAAGTTGTCTATGGTGAGAGCTCTTTTTGTTTTTTTATTCATTTTTTTTTAAAGGTGTGAGGTCTGTTTAGGGCAAAGGTGGGACAGCTGCTTTAATTTGCCCTGGGGCACTTCTGCTGATTGAGTTATTTCAGGAACTGGGCAGTTCTGCTGATTGAATTATGTCAGGGGCTCCGCAGTTCTCCTTTAGTTCACCCTGGGGCGGTTCTGCTGATTGAATTATTTCTGGTGCTTATCAGTCCTGTTGTTTGATTGCTTTAAGGTGCTGTGTAATGGCAGCTAGATCCGATGCTCATCAGGGGTTCAGTGGTTCACAATCTATCCCCCTCAAAAGGCAGACCCTCCAAACCACCTGCCCACAATCAGGACAAATTGTTCCAAGAGGCCCGAAGAAGACTCCCAGGTGTGTGAAAAGCACAACGCTCTCACTCCTGTTCTGACTCCTGTTCCAGCTCCCTGCCCCGGTCTCCCTGCGCCACAGTCTGGGTTCAGTAGGCCACCCCCCTGCCCAATTAAAACAGACCTGTTTTGAGGTTCTTCCAGAGTATCTTCTTCTAGAATCGTGTTGTTCTTCAGATATTGTGGAATTTTTTGCTTCAGAATCAGTCTAGAGGCTTCATATGTTGTTGGTTTGAGGGGAGGTTAGAGGAGGTTACAGAGACTCCTGTCTGATCTCCGCCACCATGGCTCCACCCCCGGAAGGAAGTCTACATACATCTTTTTACATTTCTTTAGATCAACATATGTATTGTTTCTCATAGCACATTAACACCCCATTACCTTCACATCTCACAGCTTCTTTCACCATTACCCCATTGATGGGTATCCACTTTCTTTTCCAGTCTTTGCTATTACCAAAAGTGCTGCCATGTAAATTGGCCACTTGTTAAAAAGAACTTTAACAAATGTTTAGTTTTAGCATAATGACATTTGGTCACAGAATTATAGTTCTCTTCACTTGAGAATTTTTCTGAGAAGTCCAATTGTTTGAGTTCACAATGCTGGGAATTCTTCCTCTTAGTTACACAAGCCATCCATGCTTTTCATCTTGGGCGTTATTGTCCATGTTCCCCTAAGGATGCTCCATGGCTCCATGGAGTGTCCACCAAGACTGCCTTCCTCATGGCTGCCATTGCAGTATGTGTTCTAAAATCTATGAATGTTCTTCATCAGTGCCCCTTTCCCTTTTCTATTTGCTAATGCTGTTCTTTCAGCACCTCTTTTTTTGTTAACATGCTGAAGCCTAGTTATGCCCATAATGCGGGTATCCATTTGCCCTTGGATCACTTGTAATTTAGATTTTTCTGAGATGATGTTGCTACATGGTTCATAGCCATCTGGAATAGATGTCTGAGACACTTTGGGGGATATCCTGTGCCAATCGTTCTTAAATTTTCACTTTAGTAAACACTCCTTCTATGGCTAGTCCTGAGTCATTGAGGGTTTGACCTTCAAATGTCACATAAATAGATCAAAATTTTCAACTTGTTGATTGCTTCCATTGATGGTGAGTCAACCAGACTCAATTAATTTTTAAAAAGGTATGTCAACCATTTGGATAGAAAGGTTGAGTCTAGAGTGATTGTTAAGTTGTGAGCCTAAGGGACTGGGAGGATGGTGTTGGCCTCCAAAGTAACAGAGAGGGAAGGAGAAGGAAAAGTTTAGGTGGGAAAATAATTAGTCCCATTTTGGACATGATGAGCTTGAGATGTCTCACTAAGATATTAGGATGTGGCCTATTAGGCATATGCCTAAGACTAAATATTTGCAATTTTGACTTTTGAAAGGATTAGTTAATGCTAAAATTTGGGGAATTCTTGTTTTGAAGATTGGTTTTATCAATTGGAATCCACTGTTGCATTCTGCATTGTCTTTAAATATAGAATTCTGTTGTTCAGCACAAAAAGACCTTCATCTTTTAACCTACTTTTAGTTCACTAGTGGCAGAGTGGATAGTATTGTCCTTAGGATCCAGGAAAACTTGGGTTTGATTTCCATCAGTCTTAAAGAAATCTAACTTCTCTAATTTGGAACTTTATATTTATCTTTTTATATTTATTCTCTTTCCCTCTCTCATATATGAATGAATTTAATTAAAAAATTGCTTTAAAACTGCTGCTTCATTAAAGTCCTTTTATTCCTTGTGAGTCAGACCAGTTCATTTCAGCCTGCTCAGGAATCTATATGGGATTGCTGAGGGGGTGATGAACTGTCTGGGACAGTCCCCTTCTTTCCCTCTAAACTGCTTTGGGTGTAGAAACCCCAAAATAATGAGCATCCATATAATACCTGAAAATTTATGAAGTAATTTCCACATATTGCTCCTTTGAACTCCACAACAAACTTGTGAATTGAGATCTGAGGTATTATCATTTCCATTTAATCAATGAGAAAGAGAAGCCTTAACGTGATTAAGAGACTTGTCCATCTTCATGTAGCCAAGAAGTAATGGGATCTGATCTGGGAACTTCTTGATGTCACAGTGTTTTTCATATGTGACAGAGATGTTCAAACCAATAATTGCTTCTTTAGAGAAAATGGTCTGCACTTGAACTTGAACTTTTGATCATCAACTTACCAATTTTTATTGTATTCTCTCTTGCTGAGTCAGAAGGCAGTAGGAAAGAGGGTTGGCTTTTGGCTCTATTTCAGATACATGATGGTTCCCGGAAACTATTATCACCTCATAGTTTTTGGTTTTTCCTATTTACTGGTTTCTTCTTTGCTGTCTACAAATACATCAAGGTTTCCCCTAATCTGTTTTTTTTTTTTTGCTTTTTTGCTGAGGCAATTGAGGTTAAGTGACTTGCCCAGGGTCACACAGCTAGGGAATGTTAGGTTTCCCCTAATCTGAACATAAAACAAAACAAGCAAAATGAATAAACAAAAAAGTTATTTCACTCCCATTATCTTCTCAAATGATTCTTCCATATTTCTTTTCACTCTCACAGCCAAATTTCCAGGGGAAAAATATCTATCTGCAATGATTTCCTACCTGTCTTTTCTTCCCAGTAACTTCCCAAGCCCTTTCAATCCATTTTCTAACTTCATCATTTGAGTGAAACAGCTCTCTTTATAGCCACCAATGATCTTTTAATTACCAAATTAGAAGACTTTTTCTCAATACTTATTGATTTCCCTGATTCCTGTGACACCGTTGATTACTCTGTCTCTGTCTGTTTGTCTCTACCTGTTTCTGCCTTTCTCCATCTCTGTCTCTCTCTCATCTCATTAGCTCCCATGATCCAATGATCATTTTTATGCAGTGACTATTTTATCTGTATTTCTAGCACTAACTTCTCTACTCAGCTCCAATTCCACATCAGCAGTTACCTGTTGGACATTTTCAACTAGTTATTTCAGATACAGCAAACAGAACATATCTACAACAAAACTTACATTTTCTCCAACAATTATTTCTCCTCCAAACTTTCTAATTTCTATTTCGAATAACCCTACCATTCTTTTTATTTATTTTTTAGAATAACCTAATTTTGGTTTGACTCTCAGCTCTTCCCTTTCACTCCTGCCCATAACTAATCAGTTGCCAAGTTCTATTATTTCTTCTTCCCCAGTATTTCTCAAATATATCCCTTTCTCATGGTCATCATGCAATTCAGGCCTTTATAACCTCTTTCTGATCTTTCCAGTCTCCAATCCAATCCCAGCCATTGATCCACCAGATAAATCAATAGGCATTTATGAGGTGCCTTTTTATCTGCTAGGTACTAGACTTAGACCCTAGGGATTCAAAGACAGAAACTCAATGAGTTCACATTCTATTAGAAAACTCCCTGGTTTCTTTCAAAGCTCACCCAAAGTGTCCCTCTACGGAAGGCTTTTACTAAATCCCCTAGTTGTTTGGGCTTTCTGCCTCTCCATATTATCATGTATGTACTTTTCTGTTGATATGCTCCATATTATCTCCACCTCTCCCCCAAGAGAATATTAGCTTCTTGTTCACCAAGACTATTTTCCATATTGTCTTTGACTCTTCAGCACTTAACAGAAGGCTTGATACCTCATAGGTGCTTAATAAATCTTTGTTTTATAGAATTGGATCAATTAACAATGAGACCCGTAGGCTCATAATCTATTAGCACTGAGTCCCTTAGGTTCATATGAATCAGACTGAGCAGTTCCTTCCCTGGGCAATTCAATGAGGAATGGGAGATTTCTAAAATTCTATAATCTGAGCCAATTGGTATGAATAGAGTTGGTACCACCATTTGATGGCAGTCACCTTGACTTTGGATCCTGTATGGGTTCTGTCTGCTCGCAGGGAAATACATTTTTGGGGAAAAGAAGTTGTATAAATTTTAGGAGTAAAATCATGGAATTCTTCAGTTAAAAAGCTGGGAATAAGATTCAGTCTCATGCATTACAAAATGATCCCACTAACAGGCTTTCTTTAAGAAAGGGGATTCTTTCTATTCCATCAACAAGTCAGGGAAACAGGACTTGATGATCACAAGACAGCTATAATAAAAAACCTTTCCTTTTCTATCAGCTTTTTTGTTTGCAGAGGATAGTCCTTTTGAAGAAGGTAGATGATGATGATGATGATTATTAGTAATTTTTTCAATTAACCAAAATTTACTTTCTCTGTTGATCAACTCACTTCACCCTTTACCCTCGCCCACATTGGAAAAAAAAAGAATAACAAAGCCCTTGGAACACATATCTATAATTAAGCAAAATAAATTTCCACCTTAATCTTATCCAGTGAAAAACTATGTCTCCATATGCAGTCTGATCAAGATCGCCATCTCTCTGTCAGGAGGTGGGAGCATGCTTATTACATGAGGATGTCTCTGAAGTCATGGTTGACTGTTGTGCTGATTAGAATGTTTAAATCTCTTCAAGTGGATTAACTTTTTTTTTAAATAGGGAATAACCCAAGCCCCAGAGAGGTCAGTCTCTTGGCCACTGATTTCTAGCTTAGAAGGCCTAGAAGTGCATTTGCTTCCCCAGGAGACATTGGTAAAGAGCAGCTGGAATACGGGAAATTAAAGATGAGGTAGGACCAGCCCAAAGTCAAGATCTGCTGCCTCCTGGTTCTCCTGGAAAGATACCTAGTCCTGACCTTTACCTGAAGGTTCCAACTCAATGTTTTATTCCTGTAGAAGGGTACATTAGGCTTTTTGGGCTTGTGAAGGAGCTAGTACCTTTGCAAAGGTCTTAGTTGATTAGGATTTAAGGTATTTTCTCTTTGAGTGCTTTCTTTGCACTTGGATAGACTTTTCTTGAAACTAGAGAAGGCTTCAAGATCCAGAGAGATGATTGTGTCATGGTGAGCTTTCATCTCTATATGAAAGATTGCTGACTTGGGAAGGACTTTGTGACATATTTTCCCCAGGGAGGCTTTTTTCTCTCAAGTGAGAACACTTACTTGCTATGGAGCTCACCTCTCTAAAACCTTGCTTTGTTATATATTTGGCTCCTTTCACGGCTGTCAGAGCTGTCAGTTGACTTAGCTGCCACCAGGTATATCAGCTCTTTTCCTTTATCTCCCCTGGATCCTATCCCTATAGCAACTCCATCCCAAACTCATCTCACCCCCCAACTCCATGCTAAGGGTTTATTTTTTGATGATTCATTTTCATATTATTGGTCTTTGACTTCCACTAAGATTTTTGTGTGGTTCTGGGTTGAAAGTAATCATTTATGGCTTTTCATTGATTTTCCTTATCATCATTCATTTATCTTTATTTTGAGGATTAATACTTTGCAAAAGCAAAAATTCGCAAACATAATCAGGGACCAATAAGGAAATTACATTATACTGAAAGGATCCATAACAACAAACAAAAACAATATTGCATGTTATTCAAATGTTATAACATCTAAATTTGTAAGCAGAAGTTAAATTTCAAGAAGCTATAGGTAGTAAAATCCTACTATCAGATTGTAATCTCTGAGAATTGTAAAAATCCAATAGAAATGAAAATATAAAATTGAATAAATTAAACAAGAGCTAAACCCATCATGCTTTCTTAATGGGATTGCTAAACATATTTCTCAACACTTCCTAAAACTTTTATAAAATTGACTATTAAAATTTGGAAATTTCACAAATAAATATACAAAGACAGAAATAGTAAATGCTATCTTTGCTAACCATAATGCAATAAAAATGCTAATTTATTCATGCAGCACAAATAAAAGAAAGAGATTTAAATTGAGACTTTATAATGTCTCATCCAGTGGCTCTGTGAAAGAATGGCTAATAGAATTGAGATAGCAGGTGCTAGAGCTATGACCCATATGATTGGTTCACCTATACCATAAACTAGCCATTAGAATTCTTCTTCATGGAGAAGATAAAGAGTTAATTTAAATTGACACGGAAAAAAATCAGTCATAGCCAGGAATGATCTTCCTGACAAAATAAGTTATAAATTTGGATTGCATTTAATAATTTTTATTAAACTTTTCCTGTTCCTTAGCCTAGTTTAGACTGAGGAGAATGCATATGAAGATAACATAAAATAGTCCCTGACTTCAAGGAGCTGATGTTCTATTGGAAACATAGCAATGGACAAATTAGGGAGGACAAGATGAAATGGGGAGTGGTCATTGGAACATAAAGTGCTTAAGAGGGACATGAATGACATAAGGCAGGATGGTAAGTCAGAGCCATACTATAGACAATCTTGAGTGACACTCTGAGCAATCTGTTCTTTACTCTGGGTGGAGGGGGGAGTAAGAAAGCCACTTGTAGGAAAGTGAAATAAACAAATAATGAACAATAAATGAATAAATAAATGAAGGACAATCTTTGATGGAGAGCTTACTGTGTACCATGTCCTGTGTGAGTTGCTATGGGTAAAAATAAGAAAGTGAGAATTCTCAGCTCTCAAGAGTGTTAATGAAGTTGGGAAGGGAGTGGGTGACATATGTAAAGCAGTGGTAGCTAGGGTAGAATGTTTTGGTTTAGAAAGTCACATGATGGTGGAAGGAGCTATGGGGGGAAAGATTATCATTTCCTTTTAAAAAGTAATGGTAGCATTGCCTTGATTGCTTTCTCTACTCAAGGGAAAGGTTTAGATTCTTGTTGACAACAGCATAGAGAGGGAAAGAAAATGGAAGACGATGGTCTGCTACGCAAGATATAATTAGATATATTTAGCAACAGTTCTGGATCAATAAAAGGTCATTTTATATAGTGAGTCATATTTAATTTCTATCATGAGAAGATCTTATGTGTAGTAGATGCCTTGAGATTCTGACATTGGGTGAATTACTTACATGTCAAATTCAAGCTGCTGCTGCTGCTGATAAACAGTAAACTTCTTGAGGGCAGGAACTATTACTTATTTTTGTATCCTCAACAATTACCACAGGACCTGGCACATGATAGATGCTTAATTATTTAATAATTTCTTGATTAATTAATAATAATAAGTTATATTTATATAGTGCTTCTTGGATCTTACAATTTTCAAAGCATCATCATCACAACACTGAGACATAGATAGGACAGATGTAATTTCCCCCATTTTATAGAAGGCAAAGTTGAGGCTGTGTAGCAAAGTGATTTGATCAAGGTTACAATAAAAATAAGCATAAGAAATATGGTTTAAGACCACATCTTCCCACTCCCTGTTTAGAAATCTTTAAATTAAATTGAATAAACATTTGTTAAATGACTACTGAGTGCAAGGCATCGTGCTAAACAATGGGGAGAGATTTAAAGAGGAAACAAAAACAATTCATTCCTGTCCCCAAGGAGTTTACAGAAATAGGGAAATTGGGAGATTATTGGACTTTACAGATG
Source organism: Myrmecobius fasciatus (assembly GCA_023553655.1). Taxonomy (NCBI): domain Eukaryota; kingdom Metazoa; phylum Chordata; class Mammalia; order Dasyuromorphia; family Myrmecobiidae; genus Myrmecobius; species Myrmecobius fasciatus. Next base: position 8,474 of record JAJPUD010005284.1, read on the forward strand.
TTAGGGAAGATTTTTCATTATGTGGTAGTTCTCCTTGTATTCTAAAATAAAAATAAATGCTGCTCATCAGAATGAGGCAGAGAATAAACAGAGTATTTATTTCTCCTTGGCCAAAAAATATTTTGTATTGAAAGACAATATCTTATTTCAACCAATAGCCAAGAAGCATTTACTGAGTGCTTACTTTGTGCTAGACTTTATGTTGGGTGCTAAAGACAAAAATAAGAAAGATAATCCCTTACCCCTAGGATTTACATTCTTTTTTTATTTAAATTTTTTTATTTTTAAAATACATGCATAGATAATCTTCCACACCCAATCCTGTGTTCCAATTTTTTTCAATCCCTTCCCTCCACCTCCTTCTCCAGATGGCAAGCAATCCAAGTTAAACATGTGCAATTCTTCTATACATATTCCAACAATCAACATGCTGCACAAGAAAAAAAAAAGATCAAAAAGAAAAAAAAAACGAAAAAGAAACAAAATGCAAGCAAACAACAACAAAAAAGTGAAAATACTATGTTGTGATCCACACTCTAGTTACCGGTTCTCTCTGGGTGCAGATAGCTCTTTTCATCACAAGATCATTGGAACTGGTCTGAATCACCTCACTGTTGAAAAGTACCATGTCTGTCAGAATTGATCATTGTATAATCTTATTGTTGCTGTGGATAATGTTCTCCTGTTTCTACTCACTTCACTTAGCATCAGTTCATGTAAGTCTCAAGGAGCTTACATTCTCTAGGGATACAGTAGATGTACAGGCAAGTAAATACTCATACATACACACACATATATAATGCATACACATCCATCAATGAAGAGCAATTTCCAGGTGGGTGGATCACATGTAATTGGTAGAACCAAGGAGAACTACTTGGAAAAGGTGCAGTTAAGCTACTCCTTGAAGGGATAGAAATTTTTAATATAGTTGTGACGAGGAAGGGCAGATTTTTAGCTATGGATGTGGGTGATAGAATGACAAGTAGGATGGTTTGGTGAGAACATTTTGGCTGGAGCAGAGGGCATATGGGCAGGGATGGAGGGAAGGAAAACATGAATCTGAGAAAATGGGTCCAAGCTGGATTATAGCTTTGCAAGGCAAATTGGAATTCCTTGACCATGAAGGATATCAGGCACATGCATTTGACAGTTGTATGGAAACTAGATTGGAGCAAAAAGAGCCCAGAGATAGGGACTCTAATTAGAGGGCTATTGCAATAATCCAGATGAGAGGTGATGAGGGTCTTAACTAGGGTAATTAAGATGTTAGTGTAGACATGAGGATAGATGGGGAACAGCCAGAATTGACCAGACTTGGAAATTGATTGGATGTGGGGGGAAGAGAAAAGAAAATCAAGGATGACTTCATTGTTGTTATCTTTAGTCACTGGAAAGATGGTGGAGCCATTGGCAGAAACAGAGATGTAGGCAGTCATTTATAACCCATTTGCTCTCTGGTTTCATTTCTCATTATTGAGCATTTTCTTTGTTTAGCTGATAAAACGAAGGAAATGAAAGAGAAGCTCCCTAAATTGGTGATTAAAGCCCTTAACAATTGTCCTCTAACATACCTTCCAGCAGTTTTCCACCATCATGCCTTTCTTTGTTGCAGAGATTCCTTAAACAACTTGTTCTGATTCCTCCCTTTGCCTCTATCTTTGCTTGCATCATTCCCATTTCTGTGTATTTCATGTCTCCTCTCCATCCCAGGTAGATTATAAACTCCCTGAGGGTAGAGACTGTACAATGTTGATACATAGAACCTCACACAGTGCCTTGTGTACAATAAGTGCTTGATCCAGGATGCCCTTTGCTTCTGTATTCAAAGGCAATATTCCATAGACTTGAGTTCAAACCAGGTTTTGCTACTTCTGCTACTCTCAGAAGAGATTTTATCTCTGTCTCAGTTGCTACTCCTTAATGGGAGACCTGCAAGGTGGCCCCCAAGACTAAGCTGGTGACCCCATTCTTTTGGTTAGTTCCCAGTGTCCTCTGTGACAATCCTCAGGTACACCTGCATCCCTTTACCTGTCAGTACTGCCTGAGACATTGGCTGTCCCTGTGATGGGCCTGCTTGTGGGGAGGAGGAGGATGCTCATTAGAAGCTCTAAAATGAGCAGTTGAGCCCCGGGAGTTGGACAGCAGAGGCAGATGGTAACAGGAGATAACAAATGGTTTGGGCCATCTGCCTCGCTTCCTGCTCAGAGCTGCCTTTTCAAATTAAACAGCTGATGGTGCTCTTCTGAAGTCAGCACTACAGGTTGGCTTTATCCTGGTGGCTTTATTGCTCAATATTGGATCCACAAACACCCCGTGCTTCCACTGTGGCTGATTTTGTTCCCATTCAGGTTAATTGTGTTCAACTGGCTTTCAGAAATAAACCCTGTTTATGGACATCTTTTGTAAGTCATCACAGAGAAATACTGCTCCAGTGACTTATTCTGAAAACGTGTGCTTGCACTTAAAAGGCACAAAAGAATAATATAGACAAGCACATCTATGGGATCCATAGCTTTCTCTCTGTCTCTGTCTCTGTTTCTCTGTCTGTCTGTCTTTGTCTCTGTCTTCCTCTTAACTTACTTTCATAATTCTGTTTATCTGAAATGTTTGTCAGCTCTCAATCTCAGGTTGATAAGATCATTTCTAATTTTTTCCAATTTTTACATGTATGGTTTTAAAATTAAAAAATCATAATTTCTTCTTAGATATTCTCCAGGAACGTATAACAGTGTTGATATTGATATTGCTATACTTGGAAAAAGTACTTCAGATAGACCTAGAAAGGAACACAATAAAAACATTTGGGGAGGTAGATGTCATGTGGCTCCCTATTACTCTCCAGTACAGGACCAGATTAAAATGTAATTGGGAAACATTTAGCTAAATAAATAAAATACAATAAATATAATGTCACAGTTTAAGTTTTAGTCAATATATTGTCCCTAGGGATGCTCATATATGGATTACTGCTCCAGTTTCTATTAGAGTTAGTCATCACTATTTTAGGATATTATCATGGGAAAAATTGGTGCTTTTTATTCAAAGTCCTTTCCATCCCATCTTTTTTTTTCCTGAGGCAATTGAGATTAAGTGACTTGCCCAGGGTCACACAGCTAGGGAATGTTAAGTGTCTGAGTCTAGATTTGAACTCAGGTCCTCCTGACTTCAGGGCTGGTGCTGTATCCACTGCGCCACCTAGCTGTACCTCCATCTCATCTTTGAGGATCTAGTCTACGAGACCAAAGCCAAGCCAGCAGGATCCAACTGTCATGCTGGCCCTCTCCCCAAGTCTATCTTTCCTCTTCCAAGGCTAGGAGGTAATGAGATTAGGTCATTTGATGGATGGGATTCCATCCTTTCTGCCAAAGAAAATGAATTTGAATCAGAAGGAAGAATTCCTTTCAAAGACCCTATTGTTTGTTAATTCATTTGGTCCTGCTTTTATATATTCATTTGATTATTTCTTCTGGGGGATGTATGTAGGCTGTTTTTTTGGGCAAAGGGGCTGAAATTTCCTGGCTGGAATGAGGGCTTGAAGGATCATAGAAGGTGGAGGATACATAGTATTGGGGAAGAACATCTGAGCTCTGAGGAGTGGAGAAGGCTCACATGTCCAATTGTTGATACAGGGTGTTGAGAGTCTAAACTGAATATAATTACAAAGAGTTGTAACTTTGCCTTGTTTTCTGTCCCATTTTAAGGGCAAATCTTCCTGGGTAGATTTTTTGCTTTTTCTATAATTATGCTACTGCTAGGACCAGGTGAATTTATTATCCACTCTCGACTTCCTCTTCTTCTCCTCTCTTATTGTTGACTAGCAAATGGGCATGTTACCTCCTGAGTTTTTTCTCATTACATCTTATTTATTCATAATATGTAGTTTTATAATGGGTTTTGTCTCTATATAACAAATTGATTTTTATTGCATTTAGATTATATGCTTGTGATAAAGGAATAGGCCACATTTGGGGTGGAGAGGACAGAAATAATAATGTGACACTTTGGATCTAGATTTAATTGTGAGCCAGTCCTAAATCTCTCTGTCTCTATCTTTCTTTCCCCTTCCTCCCACCAAGGAAGAGGGTTCTACAAGTATTTAAAAAACTTTTCTAAAATACCTGAAGAAGTGAGGGTTGAGTTGTTCATTCAGAGATAGATACATTATTTAATGAGCACTTATTCAATGCTAGATTCTGTGTACTGGGAATGAAAATACATTCAAGATGGTATTCTTGAAGACCTTACATTATGATGGGAAATGACACATAAACATGGGTTGTAAAGTCAGGTAAGAAATTGGCAAGATGGAAGTGAAGGCTAAGGAGTAAGTACTGTTGTGAGTGAGATGATGCATGAGGTCCCTTTTTAATTATTGGTAGGGAGCCACCAATCAGCAGAAAGGGACTCAGACCTCTATGGTGAAAAGGTAACTGGAGGAGGAGGAAGAAAAGATGGAGTTTGGAGAGATTTTAAAGGAGCCTTCTTTTAGTATTTGAATGAATGGATAATAAAGCATGTATTAGATACTTGATATATGTTAGGCACTTTAACAAATTCTAGGGCTATAAATACAAAAAAAAAGCAGGATAGTACCTACCCCCAAAGTCTTATATATTGTTAGGAGAAGGCAAAATATATGAGTACTGTAATCAGGGAGGGTGTTTTGGTCCAGGAAGTCACAGGAGTGATGAGTTGAGTCATATGGCCCTATCAGGAATGGTAAAGTTGACGTGATTGTTATTCCCAGAAGAAGGCAAAAAAGAAGTGGTATTCACATGTTGGAATAGAAGAAAAATGACTAGGGTACATTGTGTTGGGTCTGGGAACATGGTGAACTTTCATCAATCATGTGCTAGGGCAAAAGGACTGACAATGGAATGCTGGGACGTAGGAGGGGGGCAAAGAGGGGAGCCAAACATGCAGGGAAAATGGCTGGAGTGCATCATGATAGGTGTGAAGGTACCTAAATATGGTAAACTTTAAGCTTGTGATCTCCGTATCACTCCATGAAGTACCAGAAATAAAAAAAAATAAATGAAGAAAAAATATTTCTGTGCTAAACACAGTGTAGAGGAAACTAGGTACATATTAATTATGGAGCTGTTGAACTGAGATAAAGAGGGGAAAAGGTGGGATTTCATAGAACAGAAAGCCCAGATTTCGGATTCTGTAGTTGGAATTGAAACGTTGGAACATGGGGGAAAGTCTATTAGATAACTAAAAATATTTGTGAAAGTCTTTCCATTGGCGCCATTAAATTCCACTCCCCCTTTCAAAGAATGTAAAAACTAGAAGGAACTATTCTAGTCCCACCCCCTCATTTTATAAATTATGAAACCAAAGTTCAGAGAAAAGAAATTTCACTAAAGGTCATACACATAATAAGTAACAGAGCTGAGTTTAGAGTTTTTCATCAAATTCAGATAGGAATTGTCTTACTATCTTGCTAATGTTCTCGGTAGTTAATGTTCTACAGACTACTAAATAAGGAGAAAAAATGCTATCCATAATTAATTGAAACTATTAGGATAGAATCTTATCTTTTGTGGGGTCATTGAAAAATCTTGGGGACAATTCTACTAGCCAATAGAATAAATGGGGGTGATAGGTGTCTTATCCTGTTTCTACCTTTAAAAATTTGTTTCCTTTAGTTTTTTCATGTATAATATTTCCTTTTTTTTTGATTAAGAGATTTTGTGAATGAGAAGAGGCAGAAAAGTACAATCATGAGGAATTTCTGAGGGATAACAAGGTGGTGCAGTGGATAGAGCACCAGCCTTAGAGTCAGAAGGACCTGAGTTCAAATCTGCCCTCAGCTAGCTGTGTGACTCTGGGCAAATCACTTAACTCCAATTGTCTAGCCAAGGGAAAAAAAGAAATTTCTGAGAAAATAATCAAAAGAAAAAGATAGTGTCTCAAAGCAAAAAAATCTTGTTTCCTAATTTGTACATACTTGAAATGTGGACTTTGTAGCTGACAACTACAAAATCCTAAAACCTAGAACTCCTGAAGACTATTATCCAATTGTAGATTTTCATCTTGGAGATGTGAATTTTTATTTCTTAGGTAGAGGTGGATCATTTTATCAAAGAGTCCCTGTTTGGGAGAAATAAGATTGGTCAAGACTGGACTTCTAAGTGTGTCAGAAGAGTACTGGAAAAGCTCTTTGGATCCTAGGCTTAAGGTTTCTGTTTTTGCTAAAAGGGCTTAATAATGGATCAGAATACCAAAAAAAGAACAGCCAGCAGAGAATCAGTCCTATCCAGCAGAAAAGTAAAAAGATCTAGAAGAGGAACATCTCAGTTTACTATTGACTTATACAGGATGTTTCCAAAAGAAACAGGAAATAAGAAGCACTGAATTCAGATTTGTGAATTGTATTATGCATATATTGTGCATATTCATAGGTAGAATTTTGTGTTTGCATTATTCTAGCTTTGCCTTCTATTTAGTAAATGTTCCCACTTAAGAATGAAAGATTGTATCTTGTCTCATATAGTAAATTATTAGCACACAGATGGGGACTAACAAGCTATAGTTGTTAATAGTAGAAATATAGCTCTTCCCTGTCAGCGTTACTTCTAGTATTCTGAGAATAAGCAGTGGCAATATGATTGTCCCTTCTGGGAATCTGCAATCTACCAATGTGAAGGTTAGTTGGGTGAGTGAGCCAGCTAAGAGAGGGAAAACAAAAAAAAGGAGATAGAAATTAAACTCCATGTTCCATTAATACTGTGAAAGATTGTCATTCTATGTAGTTTTGAGATAATGAATATTTAATGTGACAATATATATGGAAAACATTATTCTTAAATTTTCTTGGGTCCATATTCTGTGTGAGTGATGGTGGGTGATGGTTTTGCCTGTGACGAAACTGTAGTTCCAATATAATTTGTTTGTTGGATACCTTAAGGATATTTGGAAGATTTTATTTGGAAGATTTTATTTGTAATATAGGAATTTATCATCTATTATTCTATGACAGATGGTGAGCTCTTAAGATCTAATTCTAGCCTCCAGGTTGTGCCTTTCTTGGTATTTCATAGGTGCCAAATGTTTGCAGTCTGTCTTGATATATGGCATAGATTCTCTTATTTTCTTGAGTCATCAGATCCACAAGTAAAGGGTTGGTTTTGGCAGAAGAAACTCTCCTTTGTTTTCCTAGAGCTTTTTCTGTGTTTGAGCCACATTTGTTTGAGTTTTCTAACTTCCTTGCAGCTACCAGAATCCTTAGATATTACCTTCCTGTAATTTTTGATGGCAATAACTAGATCACTATCACAAAAATATCCACATTGTCATTGCAATTGTTACTGTGATCGTTGTCACCTGTAATCTTTGTCATTGCCATTCTTTTTGATGAAGTTCAGGTCAAAGCTATCACGGGACTGAACATTCAGTTATTACCCTTAATATTTAATGTTGTTTATGTCATTGTGCATGTGGACAAAAGACTGCTCTCTTGAGTTAAACAAAAGTTTTAGGGTTCATCTCATCCCTTATAAACTCATTGCAAGTAGCCAATTAACAATTGTCAATAAGACTTATTAAGCACCTTCCTTCTATGTGTTTGACATCATGCTAGTGCTGAAGATACAAACTTTTAAAAAATGATAGTCCCTACCCTCAAAGAGTTTATAATCTAATGGGAGAAGACAATATGCAAAAAGAAGCTGTAAGGAAGGGAACAGACTCAACTTGGGACATGATGAAGAAAACAGAGAAGTCCCAGGGGAATGCAGGAAGGTGAAAATGACCTGAACTGTCTCCTTAAATGGAGTTCATAGGCTCACCCTTCAGTCCAAGGGGTCATGAGGTGTCTGGTCCTGCTCACTGGAGGATTTTGGTACCAACCTGAATCCTGATCATGGGTGAGGAGTGAAGGGGCAGAACTCACAAAGCCGGTCAAAGAGGAGTTCATTTAGTCAAAATTTTCTCAGCCTTATATACCCTAATACAACCAAAGCAACACTGCACATGCACTAATTATATACTGCCCATGCTGGACCACATAAACAACTTGCTATTATGTGCAGATGTTTCCTTGCCATTTAGTATAATTCTGCTTTAATTACAACACAAGTTGTCACACCTCTGAATTCTCAGGATGCCCCCAAGGGTGATGGGGAGCCAAACCAGATATGTCAGTAGGTTCCCTTTTTGGGCTGGAGGGTCTTATACCTCACCCAGAGTTTCCTCTCTATCTGTGGCCTTCCACTATGAAGAAATGGTATACCAAGGCTGATGGGATCTTGGAGGCTTCTGAAGTTTTCTTAATAATGAGTTTCTTGTTTGTGGCAGCCCTTTTTGTAGTGGCTAGAAACTGGAAATTGAATAGATGCCCTTCAATTGGAGAATGGCTGAATAAATTATGGTATATGAATATTATGGAATATTATTGTTCTGTAAGAAATGACCAGCAAGATGATTTCAGAGAGGCCTGGAGGGACTTACATGAACTGATGCTGAGTGAAATGAGCAGAACCAGGAGATCATTATACACGGCAACAACAGTACTATATGACGATCAATTCTGATGGGCATGGCTCTCTTCAACAATGAAATGTTTCAAACCACCTCCAATTGTTCACTGAAGAAAGTCATATACACCCAGAGTGAGGGATGTGAAATGTGGACTACAACATAACATTCTCATACTCCTTGACTGATGTTTGCTTACATTGTGTTTCCTTTATCTGATATATTGTTTGTGTAGACAAGATTTTTCTTTCACAACAATGACAAGTTTGGAAATATGTATACATATATTCGATTTGCCAATATTTTAACATAATTAACATGTAGTGGATATCCTGCCATCTAGGGGAGGGGTGGGGAGTTGGGGGAAAAATTTGTAACGGAAAGCTATGTAAGGGTTATTGTTGAAGAATTACCCACACATATGTTATGCAAATAAAATAAAAAAAAATAAAAATTAAAAAAAAATTAAAACAAATTTAAAAAAAATTTTAAAAAAATTAAAAAAAAGTTACCCCCCCCCAAAATAATGAGTTTCTTGGAGGATGGTGGGGAGGTTCCAGAGATGTGCAGTCAAGTAAGAGATGAGGAAAAGGAGTAGGAAATGAGCAGCCTCGGTGCTGGGGCACAACCCCAGGTTCCATTTCCACCTAGTTTTGATCTTTTCAGATAGCTTGGTGAATTTGGGCATTTGTCGATGCATCTTTTGTCCTTATCATCCCCATTGTCACCATCATCCAATCATCCCTGACATATACTGGCTGTGTAATGGTGGGCAGTTCACTTAAGAACTTTCTATATTCCAGACAATTTTCTTGAAGACTACAAGTCACAGAGAAGGTGCCAACATGCCTTGGTAAAAGGGATTTCTTTAGTGAGAGTTCTCTGTGCCACAGAAATTATAAATCTCGTCCCTAGCCCTTCTATCCAGTGTCATTATTATTTTTCATTAAATTCAGAGGCAGAATTGTAGCCCTTCTGCATCCTTCCAGCAATCCAAGGGGATTGCATCCAGTTACTCAGTGGTAGTGGGATTGATTCAGACCAATTACCTTGGGTGCCCCTTCCCCATCAGCCCCCAGAGCCCCAAACTTATCAGGCTAACAAGCCTCTGGCCTCTCATTGGTTGCCAAGAAACCATTCGAATCCTTCCTGGGGCTTATTTCTGCTTGGAACCGGAAGCTGTGGTCTGCTCGATGTGCAGATGGGGAAAGTGCTGACAAGGCGTAAGAAGGCCCCAGGTGCCCCTCAGGCAGGTTGGACTTCCTGAGGCAGGGGTTTCATTTCTACTTTCATCACGTGCCATTTGACACAGAAATTGACTTTGACCTTTTGTTGGGGGTGCCCAAGGCAGCCCAAATCTCACCGAGGCATTTGCTTCTGTGGTTACAGGGGTTGCTGAATCACCAGCTTCCTTAGGGGACTCTGGGCAGGGGCCTCCCCAGTAAGAGCATGAAGGATTTGTGTGGTCCCTGGTAAAGACGTCAAGGCCTTCACCTTAGCAGACACTAAGCTACCACCCCGGCAGGTTCTGCATTTGTTAGCAGAACAGTAAGTAGTGATATCTGGGTCTGGGGCAACTTGGGACATGGGGAAACAGGAATGGGAAAGTCTCATCTCCAGAATACTCCTGGAGGAGAGCAGGAGGAAGCAGTCCAACTACTGCCCTCAAAGTCAAAAGGTGGTGACTAAGCAGCTTCAGAATGATGGGAGTAGTAAAGAGAGGGAAGGAAATGCTTAGTACAGTATTATCCTTTAGTTTTAAGTGTTCCAACATAGGACAAAGCCCCATTTGCCTCATCCTAGTTTTGGGGAACTGCATCCTTAGCTAAAATTGTGGCTAGAATGAGTTGAACTCTAAAGAAAATGAATGACTTCCCTTCAGAATCACCTTTTAATATCTTTTTAATTTAAAAAAAATGAACATTAAATAATAAACATAAGCTGGACATAAGACCCACCTGTTAGTCCCAGGACTACGGTCCATTATCAGTGAGAGCACAGGGGAAGGACAACAACCAGATCCACCAGAGCGAAATCACATGTAACATTCAAGGTGATCAGTGACCCCAGGGAGATGCGGGCCTTTGGTCCTCTCCCTCTCTGCTAACCTTCCATCTGAGCCAGTCAGACTGCTGCTCCCCATCCATTACAGCTTCTTGATCTCCAAGCCTGAAACATTTTCCCCTCTTGTCCTCCAACTTTGCAATTCCTGGCTCTAGTCAAGACTCAGCTCTGGGCCACCTCCTACATGATGTCTCCCTGGATTGAATATATGGCTTTGCTTTGAGAGAGACACTGGATAAAGCACTGCACTTGTCAGGAAGAACAGAGTTAAAATCCTGTTCCAAACACTGGCTGTGTGACTCTGGGCAAGTCATTAACTTCTCTAGTTTATAGTTTTCTGGAAAATGAAGGGGATTGGACTGGATGTCCTATTTTTGGACAGCTCCAAATCAGCAAGGCTTGATCCCTTCAAGTCATCAGGGCCATCATGCCATTGTGATGCCTTTTAAGCTGACTTAACAATCCCATCTGTGATGCCTAAATGAGGAAAAGGTGTTTCAAAATTTGTTCTCTGCACTGACCACAAATGATTAAAACTACCTCACTGTATTTCTTGAAACAATAATTAGATGGACAAGAAAAGTACCTTCTTTTAAATAGACTTCAGCTCCAGCCTTTCCTGAGTCTGAGCACAATCAGTCTTGCTCGTCTGTGCCCAAAATGATCCAGGAGAATCTTGGCTGTGGAATTGGCTGGATCACCAGGAGCAGAAGGCAAATGCCCCATTTGACACAGAATCCCAGGCTGGAAGGGACCTCGGAGCCAGGTAGTCTGATCTCTCCTTATCCAGATGCCAAGATGGAATCCAAGGGAGAGTAAAAGATTTCATCTTAGGATGATAGGCTTGAGAGCTGGGAGGGCTTTGGAGGCCATCTTATCCAACCACTTCATTTTGTCATTGTGAAAACCGAGACTTAGGCTAGCCAAGTTACTGGACTATCAAGTTACTGGGCCATTGTCACAAAGTAGTCAGGGGACAAGGGGAGGAAGGCAGGATTTAAGGCCTGATCCTTTAAATTTGCCAGGGGCGACATCTTCAAAAAGCTGCTGTTGGCTATGTGAGTCAAACCAGGCCCGGTGTTCCCCTGTCCAATCAAGAAGGAGCAGATTCATTCATTCTCTGTCATTCACCTATTCATTCTTTTTTTATTAATTTTAGTGTTATAATATTTTATATATTGTAGTTATATATTATATTATTGTTATATTTATGTTATATATATATAAAATGTTATATAATCACATATAACATAAATGTAAAAATAATATATCTATATGTTATATTATTTTTTACTTAATTTTTACATAGTTGAAATGTATGAACAGAAATGAAGGCCCTGTCTATTGTTAAATGTTCTTTACTTTCTAAATGGTTCATTCATGCAATTAACATCAGATAAAACAATTCTGAGAAGCAAAAAATAATGCTATTTTATGTTAAGATTTGTGTGTGTGGGTGTATGTATGTATAACAGAACAAATAAGATAGAGATACCTTGAAACGCAATTACATCAATTGTTGACAATATGTATTTTGGAGAATAATTTCCATTAGGTTAAATGATGAGCATTAAACAACCAGAGCCCTGAATTGTTAAGGACAGAATTTATTTGGGGCAAAAATGCTTTTTTTAGAATGATGCTCGAGATCTGCAATTGAGGAGACTCATCTTTCTGAATTGAAATGTGATCTCAGACACTTACTAGATGTGTGGTCTCAGGCAAGTCCCTTAACCCTGTGTGCCTCTATTTCCTCATCTGTAAAATGAACTAGAGAAAGAAATGACAAATAACTTCAGCATCTTTGCAAGAAAAGCCTAAATGGGCTCATGAAGAATTAGAAATGACTGAAAAAAAGGGCTTAACATTTTAGAATGATGGTACATAGTATCTTATGGTAGTAGAATGAAGAGGATGACAAAGACATTTACCCTGATGGTTCTTTCTCATTCAGAACTGTCAAATGCCCCATTCTTCATTGAATCCCAGGCTGGGAGGGACCTTGGAGCCAGGTAGTCTGATGGATTAAGTCATTCCAGCCCATCAACATTAAAAGAGCACTTATTATAGGGAAGACATGGGGAGATAGTTCTTGACCTTAAGGAGTTTACATTCTGATGAGAAACTGTATGTACAGAGAAAAATCAGTCCTTCCTGCTACTCCCTCTGTCAGCTAGATCCCCAACTTCTACCTTAATAAATACAAATTCTCAAGACACCCCAACACTAAATTAAAAGGAAAATAATTCATGTGGTGGCCCACCTTTTTTGCGATGAATTTGTCTGAACTTTGCTCTGCTTCTGTTTGGGTAAGCAAGTCACAGCTTGGGAAGCTTTCTAGCTTGGTGGTATATCCTCCATGAGCAGAAGTGCACTGACCCCTGCACTCATCCCACCATGAGCCTCTGCACTTGCCGTGCCTCACAATTCTTGTTCTTTTTGGCATCTGTCAAGAACAAAGCACTGAGATATATTCTAGGAAAGCTTCAGGCTTTCAGGAGAATCCTAAATGGGGACTGTGAAGTCCAAAGATAATGCATTCCACTCCATAATTAAAATTTCCCACTGTTTATTCACCATTCACCCTTGTGTGTTTACATGTTTTTACTTTGCCCTCCTACTGAAGTTTTAATATTTCTAAGAAGTGAGTCACAGATATGAGAAATAGTTAAGAAAACATTTTTTTTCCTTGACTGCCTGCCTAGGGGATACAAATCACATGTAATTGTACATTTTTCATCTTTTCTTTCAAATTATGAATATGAATATTCTACCTAATCCAATCAGAATGGATGGCACTATTTTAAACACATTCTGCAATGTTTCTTAGGTTGTAAACAGGGAAGAAGATTGAAAATTCTTACAAGATGGTAAATTCTTGGAATACAAACAGGAATGAATCATACATTCTATGCCCTCAAGGAACTTACATCCTAATGGGGAAGTGGTTTTTTTAATTAATTAATTTTTAAAAATTAATTAAATTATTTAATTAATTAAGTAAATGGAAATGCGAGGTGCCATGGATCCTTGGACTCTGGCTTACCAATGGGGAGGTGGTGGAGGTGATGATCTCAATGGAGAAGGGTTGATGTGGAGTTGTCCAGGCATATGGTTACTGTTTACAAACATTGTTCTGAATGAAATGAATTCGCTTCAACTAATTTGGATATTGGAGAATCGTAGCAATTTATTCAATTCAAAACAGTGAATATCTGTGGAACATCTTCTAAGTATAAGACAGTAGGCTAACTGATTCCTTGTGGAATCCCGGAATTTGAAAGTTTGAGGGGACTTCAAGGGCCTCTAGTCTGGTCCATATACCCAAAGAACTCCTATTAGAAAAAATGACCATCCAATCTCTTCATCAAGATCTTGAGGGAAGGGAAAATATACCTCTCATTGTCTCTTTCTGCTCTAAATCATGGGATACCATTAATTATCTGTGATCAGAGAGGCCATTTAGTCTTTTCTGTGACTGAACGAGCATCCCCTGGATAACATACATGGTAAGTGGTCCTGTAGCATCTCTTTGAAGACCTCCAAGTGAAAACTAGCTCATCATCTCCTTCCAAAGCAACTCATCCCACTCTGGAATGGTTCTTATTGTGATGCAGTTTTCCATGACATCTGGCCTATTTATATGGGTACACATTGCTTCCTTCCAACAGAAAGTAAGCTCCTTGGGGACAGGGTTATTAGGTTTTTGTTCTTAGATCCTTAGTGCCTAGAAATGTGCTTTTTTTGGTAGGTGCTTAATAAATGCTTCTTCATTGAATTCAGGGCAATCTTGCACTATATCCAGACCTACTCCAGGTCTGATTACCATTCAAGCTATCCTCTTTTAAACTTTCTCCTGCTGATAAAGTAACATGAATTCAGTATCCAGAACTCTAAATGCAAATTGAATATCAGCCTCCAGATAAATTCTGATCAAGGAACAATCAAGGACGGCATACTTCTCTCAGCTCCCCTAATTTCTCCTTAGAGTCTTTGTCTCCTACCAAAAACAAGTTGCTGCTATTATCAAATCCAATTTCCTCCGTCCTTAGCTCTTTGGATTTAAATAGAAGTGCATAAGACGATAGAATTACATCTGGGAGGGACCTTGGAAACCCTTATTTTATAGATGAGGAAAGTGGGAATGAAAGGGTTAGAGAAGGATTTGAACTCAGGTCTTCACAATTCTAATTTGTTTACTCTTCAGAGTAATGTCAAGTCTGCCTTACCAACAATAGTACTTTTCTCTGGTTTAATTGAAGATATGACTAGAGAGTCATTAAAGGATTTATTCCTGGAGAGATTCAAGAAAACAGGTTCTAGCTTTTTTATGCAAATCCAAATTTTTGGATTAAAAAAAAAAAAGTTAAAGCCAGGTTCTAGGACTGGTTGCATGCATGGAGCTTGACCCAACTACTTAAACACAATCTCAGTTGAGGATTTTCATCAAGGGGTGCTTTCTTCTGTTTGAATCTGTTAGGTATCAACGAGCCTTTTGGCACAATGGATAGAGTGCTGGACCAAGAGTCTGGAAAACTCATCTTTCTGACTTCATATCTAGTCTTAGCCACTGACTAACTGTGTGATATTTGGATATTTATTTTGTTTGCCTTATTTCCTCATCTGTAAAATGCATTGGAGAAGGAAATGGCAAATCATTCCAGTATCTTTGGATACTGGATACTGGAAACCCCAATGGAGTCATGAAAAGTTGGACCCAACCAAAAAACAACAAAAAATTCAGGCATCTCATTATACAAATGAGGAAACTGAGGCAAGAACATGATAATAGAATCATAAATTTGGAGTTGGAAAGGGCCTTGGGAGTCATTAGGTCTAATCTCATTATATAGAGGAGAAAAACTGAGGCCCTTGGAGTGGAGTAACTTGTTCCTGGTCACACGAGCAATAAATCAGATCTTCTTACTCTAAACCCAAAACTCTATTCATCGTACTATCCCCTTTTCTTGCTGTGGTTTTGATTCTGTTGAGATGATTTTCATGTGATTCTCATCTGGGGGAAAATTTATTTCTTAGGCTCTAGGATCACATTTAATACATCATTTCTTTTTGTGTATTGAAACAACTCCTTAGACTGGAATGTTACTTTTTCTGACTCATATGAAAATAGATTAATTCAGTGGTTATGTGACAGGTCTGCAGGCCTGGAGGCTTGACCAAATAGGCCTATGTTTGGCTAGTAAATAATTCAATAGAGAAACAACATATACAATAAATTCAATGTGAGTAGAAAGAATGACTACAAACAAAAATATCAAAAGCTAGTATAACCAAATTATAAAGATCAAGCAGCACTCAATAAAGATATATGAGAGGACAGCTTACCTTTGTGGAGGTAAGAGAGTCACATTGCATATGGTTTTGGACTTTTTCAATATATTGATTGGTTGTATTGATTTTTCCTTCTTTTTTTCTTTTAAAAAATAAAATTTGCTTTATGGGACGGCTTTTCCTAAGGAGGAACTTATTTTCATATTAGTCATGTGGGAAAGAAAACAGAACAAAGATCCAAGCAAACCAAACAAGAAAAATAAAGTTTAAAAAGTACGGTTTAATCTGAATTCATTTTTCTGGAGATGGAGTGCATTTTCCAGGATAACTCCTTCAGAATTATCTTGGATCATTGTATTGTTCAGAAGAACTAAATCATTCACAGTTGATCATCTTAATTACAAGCTTATCTTGCTTCCATTCATTTTATTTTGTGTCAGTTCATATAAGTCTTTCCATGTTTTGCTGAGAGTATCCTACTCATTATTTCTTATGGTACAGTGTCATATACCACAACTTGTTCAATCATTCTGCAATTGATGGGCATCCCCTTAATTTACAGTTCTTTGCCATCACTAAAAGAACTTATATATATATATATATGTATATATACATATAAGATAGGTCCTTTTTCTTTTCCTTTTATTTATTTTTATTATTTCTTTGGGATATAAACCTAGTAGTGGTATTGCTGGGTCAAAGGATATGCAAATTTTATAACCCTTTGGACATAGTTCCAAATTATTCTCCAAAATGGTTGAATCAGTTCACAACTCTGCTAACAATGTGTTGGTATCTCAATTTCCCCTCATCCTCTCCAACATTTGTCATTTTCCTTTTTTGTCAATCTGATTGATGTGAAATAGCACCTCAGAATTATTTTAATTCATATTTCTCTGATCAATAATGATTTAGAACATTTTTCACATATTATAGATAACTTTGATTACTTTATCTGAAAACTACCTGTTCATATCATTTGATCTCTTATGAATAGTCTTAAAAATCTGACTCAATTCTTTATATATTTGAGAAATCATGGCTTTTTAAAGAAACATAATTTTTTTTCACAATTATGATTAGTAATTGTATATTTCCCTTCATTATATTTTCCCTGTTTATCCCACTGTCTCTTTCCTTTCACCCTGTCCAAACTAAAAAGGAGTTTACTTGTAACTACCACCTCCCTCTATTTGTCCTGCCCTCTATCAGCTTATCTCTTTTCCTTCCAACTTTCCTATAAAGTAAGATAGATTTCTATACCAAACTGAGTATGTATATTATTTCTTTTGAGAGCTGGTTTCTGATGAGAGTAAAATTCAAATGCTTCCTTCACTTCCCTCACCTTTCCTTCCAGTATAAAAGCTTTTTTTTGTCTCCTTTATGCCTCTTTTATCTCTCTCCTCCCCCTTCTCCAATGCATTTTATTTCTCACCTCTTAGCAAGTACCATTTTCACATATAGGAAAACAAACAGTTTAATTTTATTGAATCACTTATGTTTTCTCTTTTCTGTTTACTTTTTTATGATTCTCCAGTCTTATATTTGAAAGTCAAAATTTCTTTTCAGTCCTGTTTTTTTTTTTTTAAATCAGGAATGTTGAAAGTCCTCTATTTTATTGAAAATCCACTCCCCCAAAGAATTATACTCAGTTTTAATGGCTTGGAGATTTTTGGTTGTAGTCCTAGATTTTTTGCCCTCTGGAATGTCGTGTTGTAAGCCATCTGGTCATTTATTGGAGAGCTGCTAAATTTTATGATATCCTGACTATTTAAATTGTTCCTTTTTGGCTGCTTGCAATATTTTCTCCTTGACCTAGGAGCTCTGGAATTTGGCAACAATATTCCTGGGAGTTTTCATTTGAGGATCTCTTTCAGGAAGTGATAGGTGGATTCTTTCAATTTCTATCTTACCCTTTATTTTTAGAATATCAGGGCAATTTTCCTTCATAATTTCTTGAAAGGCAATATCTAGGCTCTTTTAAAAAACATGACTTTCAGACAATTCAATAATTATTAACTGATTTCTCATGAATCTATTTTCCAGGTTAATGTTTGCCAATGAGATAGTTCACACTTTCTTCCATTTTTATTCTTTTATACTTATTTTATTGTTTCTTGGTGTCTCCTAGAGTCATTAGTTTCAACATGCCCAATTTTAATTTTTAAGGAATTATTTTCCTTAAATTTTGTATCTCCTTTTCCATTTGGTCAATTCTAATTTTTTTTATTAAAGCTTTTTATTTGTATAACATATGTATGTGTAGTTCCCCAACATTGATCTTTACAAAGCTTTCCATTACAAATTTTACCCCCAGTCCCCTCCCCTCCCCTAGATGGCAGGAAGTCCACTACATGTTAATAATGTTGAAATGCTTGAAGTTATGCAAGAAAAATCCTATCTACAAGAAAAAAAAAGAATCAGAGAAAGGCAACACAATGCAAGCAAATGTCAATAGAGATCATGAAAATGTTACGTTGTGGTCCATATTTCATTTCCCTCTCTCTGGGTGTATATGGCTTTCTTCAGTGAACAATTGGAACTGGTTTGAGACAATTCTTTGTTGCAGAGAGCCATGTCCATCAGAATTGATCATCATGTAACACTGTTGTTGCTGTGTATGATGATCTCCTGGTTCTGCTCGTTTCACTCAGCATCAGTTCATGCAAGTCCCTCCAGGCCTCTCTGAAATCGTCCTGCTGGTTGTTTCTTACAGAGGACCCTAACCCTAACCCTAAATGAATAAATTATGGTATATGAATGTCAATTCTAATTTTTAAGAAGTTCTTTTCTTCAATGAATTTTTGTACATCTTTTTCTACTCGACTACTTTTGCTTTAGTGGATTTTTGTGCTTCTTTTACCATTTGACCTAGTATTTAAAAATATTATTTTTCTCTGGTCTTTCTAGTGTCTCCTTTATCCAGCATTGATTTTTTTTCATGATTTTCTTGCATTACTCATTTCTTGTTAAATTTCCCCCCTCTATCTCTTTTATTTGATTTTTAAAATCCTTAGCAAGCTCTTCCAGGAATTTTTTTTTGGGGGGCATCATGTTTTTCTTTGAGACATTGAATGTAGCACTTTTAACTTTGTTGTCTCCTTCTGAGTTTATCCTTTGATCTTCCCTGTCACCAAAATAATTTTTTTTGGTTAGATTCTTTTTGCTTTGTTGGCTCATTTTCCAGTCTGTTTCTAAATTTTTTAACTTTATGTTAAAGTTAGGCTCTGTTCTGTGGGTGAAGTGGCTATTGTCCTATACTTCAGGTTTTTTGTGCATCTTTTTTTTTCAGAGCTAGTTTGGGGTGTTGATGGTGTTCATGTCTGTAAGTTTTCAGTTCTTCCAACATGCTATGAGATGTGTTTTTACTAGTCTGCCCTGTTTTCTGGTATGTGAATGAACTCATTCTTTTCTGTCCTGGAATTGTGATTAGGGTTCCTGCTCTCCCGTAGCTACAAGCTCTAGTGTGCTAGTGGGCTTCCTTGTGAAGGGAGTGGAACCCAGCACTATGAACTGGACTCAAATATGGGCAAGACAACAGAGTCCTGCACTCAGTGCCAGAAAAGGGATCCTTGTAATCTTCTTTTGTCCAGTTGTCTGCCCCCTTATTATCTGTAGCCTAAGAACTCTGAAAGCCACAGCTGCCTGTGCTGATTCAGTCACTTCCAAGACTTACTGCTGGTTTACTGGGGATATTGCCTAACTTGGCATAGCATGTGTTGAACTGTGTTCCACTTTCACCCCAATGTGATGGACCTTTTTTACCAACTTTATAAATTGTTTGGGACAGAAAATTCTTTTACCCTCTCCTTTTGTGGGTTCTGTGGCTCCAGAATTCACTTTGAGACATAATTTAAAGTTCTCTGGAAAAGAATTTAGGAGAGCTCAGGCAAGTCCCTGCCTTTTCTCTGCCATCTTGGCTCTATCCCACCAAAAGTAAATTCTTGAGAGTTCTTATCTCTCCAACTATCTGCTGAATATCTCTGTCTTGCTATCCTGTTGGCATATCAAAGTCAACTCTGCAAAGCTAAATTTGACCTTTCCCTTCAGCTCTTGTCCCCTTTCCTGTTTTTCCTATTTCTGTTGATGGTGCTATGTTATCTCAGTCTTCTAAACTTGAAACTTTGGAGGCCTTTCTGAATTTTCCCTCTGCCTTTCCCACTTCTTTTCCTCATCCAATCCAATTCTTGTGGGTTCCAACTTCACAGTATACTTTGCATCTATCTATTTCTTTTCACTGTTCCTACCTTGTTCAGTTCCCCACTAATTTCTACTAATTTCTCCTCCTCCAATTGCTCTTTTCTTTAATTGTCCTTTTCAGTGCTTAATGAGTATTTTTTTGCACTGTGGAAAAAGCACTTGATTGAAAATTGGAGGAGTTTTGAGAAAATCTTAACTCTGCCACTTGATTGCTATATGACCCTGGACAACTCAACCTTTCCAGGTCCCAGTTCCTTCATTTGTAAAATGAGAGGGCTAGACTACATGCTTTTTGAGGGTCTTTCTAGACATGAATCTGTAATCTCAAATAATCTTTCATACATAAATTTGTCCCCATCTATCAACCATTTAAAGACATCCACCAAAGTACCTATAATTAACAATATAAAATGGAAATTTGCAATTAATTTCCTCAATGGTATTTTTTATTTTTTTTTTCTGGACCTGTGATTATATCAGCATAGCAACTCCCAGTAGGGAAAATCCCACTAGCTTTGTGGTTCCATGTCTTCTTATCAATCTTTTATCTTTAAAGAGGGTTTGAAGAAACAATGAGTTTTAGTTAGAGGGAATAAAGTTACACAGTCTGTATGTGTCACGGAAAGGACCTGAATGCAATTCTTCCTGATTATGAGGCCAGAGCTCTATCCAGTAGTCCATCCTACCTCTCATAAAACTTTCCTTGGAGATAGATAATAATTGAGAATTAATGGATTACAAAAGATTCCCAATTAAACAGTTAAAACTGCTCTCCATCTTCAGATATAGAAGTAAGAAACTCAGAGTACAGATAGATTTTTTTCCTTCTTTTTTCCTTCATTTCTTCCAATATAGTCAACATTATTTTCTTGACTCACTATATTTTTAAGAAGATTTAACACATTTAGCAAGTTAGTGGATGGGAGGAGGAAATAGGATGGAGAGAATTTGGAAATGAAAATAAAAATGAATTAAAATTAAAAAAGAATTAATGAGCTATAAAACAATTTGAGGACTACTTTTTTTTCTTTGAAGACTCACCTGGTCCACTAGATTCTAAAAATCTCAAAGCAAATGGAATAGTGTCCCACTGGTTTAGAAAAGGAATGGGAAGCCTACAGGAGCAAGCAAACGTTTTTATTTTAGGTTAGTTGTTGATTGTTGTTGGTTTTCTTTTTTTGGCTCTTCTCCTCTCTCTCACTATGGGCTTCATATTTCTTCTCAAGGTTTACATGTGATTCACATTAGTCAATTTAGCAGAGCCAGTTGGAGTTCAATTTCTGAACCTTGCAACAAGGAAAAAAGTCCCCCAACTCTTCATTTACAGTATTCATTTTTCTTTTTTTATTTTTATCTTTGAGCATGGAAATCACCAAAATTTTGGTCATTCGAATCCTGAATACTCTCATCTGAAAGGGGGTGGTGATATAGATCTCAAACTTGGTGACTTTTCCCCACCAAGATTTTAACAAGCTTGTGATATTGAATGCTGAATTAAAAAGTCAATAATTTTTAAAAAGCCCTTTTACAATTTACAGTTCCTAATCAATGAAGTCTAAAGGTTTGTATGGACCAAAGCCTGAAAATTTGCTACCCAGGTTTTAAAGGCATTAAAACTCCTCTTTCAAGAAAGTGCCAGACTTCTTCCAGGAAATCCCCAACAGACCCAGGCCCCAAACACCCTCATCCTCTAGGAATTTGCCTACAGGTTTAATTGTCAAAGAGGAATTTCTACAATTTAGGTTTCCTTTAAACAGCAATAGCTCAATGAATAGAAAGGAAGAGTTTTTTCTTATTTATTTTATTTTATTTTATTGAAGCTTTTAATTTTCAAAACAAGTGCAAGGATAATTTTTCATCATTGATCCTAGCAAAACTTAGTGTTCCGATTTTCCTCCTTCCCCCCACTCTCTCCCCTAGATGGCAAGTAATCTAATATATGTTAAACATGGTAAAAATATATGTAAATCCAATACAGGCATACATATTTATGCAATTATCTTGCCGTACCAAAAAAAATCAGATAAAAATGAGAAAGAAAATAAAAATCAAGCAAATAACAATAAAAGAAGTGAAAATGCTATGTTGTGATCCACACTCAGTGTATAGATGGGTGTAGATGGCTCTCATCATCATAAGATCATTGGAATTGGTCTGAATAGTCTCATTGTTGAGAAGAGCCACGTGATCAGAATTGATCATCGTATAATCTTGTTGCCATGTATAATGATCTCCTGGTTCTGCTCATTTCATTTCTCATCAGTTCCTGTAAGTATTTCCAGGCCTCTCTGAAATCATCCTGTTGATCATTTCTTATAGAACAATAATATTCCATAACATTCATATACCATAATTTATTCAGCCATTCTCCGGTTGATGGGCATCCACTTAGTTTCCAGTTCCTTGCCACTACAAAAAGGGCTGTCACAAACAGTTTTACATAGGTAGGTGCTTTTTCTCAAGGAAGATTTTTTTTTAAGAAAATCAAAAGGTTTCAGGTTCTACCTCTCACACATCCTGATTGAGTAACTTTGGATAAGACATTTTCTCAGAACCATCAGACAAATAGCTTGGTGCATGGCATGATGCATGGCAGGTGCCAGTCTACACTAATGGAGGGAGTTTTCTCATTGAGAGTTTCTTATAGAAATAAAAACGCATGTCTAATTTAAGAAAATTTTAAAAAGTCTCTCCTAGAATCATTTCATTATAGAATTGGAAGGAACCTTAGAAACCATGCCATTTAATCCATTCTTGTCACATACATAGAAACTAAAGCCCAGTGAGATGAAGTGAGTGTCCATAGGTCATCCACCTTAGAGTAAACAAAGTCAACTCAGAACTCTTGAGTCTAATTCTCCTGCTTCTTACTAAACTAAGCTTCCAATGTAACTAGTTAAAAAAACAAAGTTAATTATTCCAGAATCAAAGATAATATTTAACAATTAATTCAAAAAAATTAATTGTAATCTCTGAGGTGACTCCTTTAATTCTTCTCTGAATTGTTATCAAAGTGTGTGTGTGTGTGTGTGTGTGTGTGTGTGTGTGTGTTGGGATGTTAATAAATGTATATGTGGGTTACATTGGTGCCTTGGATGCTCTAGGACTTCTATATGTCATGCCCTAGTATAGGAAAAAGTGACATTACAGTTATTCCTTTCATATTATACCATGTAGAGCTTTAATGCCTCCATGACCTGGAAAATCCATATAGATTTTCTTGGCCCACTCCTTGTCCCAGGGAGGAAATCTGAACATTTTTTTATGGATTATTTACAATACCTTATTGTAAACTTTGGGTTAAATATTTGGTCATAGGTTCTGTATTGTCTGCTGACCTTCATGTGTTGTCTGTGGCTTCCACAAAACTCCCCCCCCCCAGTTCTTAGGCTGATCTTTAATATATTGAATGTAGATGGGAAAAGTCACAATGTGGAAGAGATAACTGTAGATCTAGTATCTGGTTAGGTTTGGAAGGAAACTTTTCCATTTGGCTGATAAGATAACTTTAGTAAAATTCCTGGGAACTTATTCAGTCACTCAAACGGAATAGGTAGATATTCATTGGGGTAATAAAAAATACACTGGTGTGAGAAGCAACGAATCTGGGTTCAGATTTCAGTTTTGTTATTTCTGCCTATGTGATTAGAACTAGATGATGTAATCAGACAAACATTATAAAGGTATAATACCTTTCAGATTAGAGCAAGACGATGTACTTGGACAAACATTATAAAGTAAAATATTATAAAGGTATTAACTTTATAATGTTTGTCTGATTACATCATCTTGCTGTTCATAACAACCCCCAGAGCTAGCCTTGAGTAAAGAGGCAGCAAGTGTCTGTGTACTTTTATTTAGGGCACCAGGAAAGACCAGTCTCTCTCCAGCACCTAATCTCTGCACTGTTGAAGACAGGTGAAATTCTGCTGGGTTCATTTTCCTTGTTCTATAATTACAATGTCTGGAGTGGGGTCAGGTATTAATGTGAATAAAGAAATAGCTAAAGCATAATCAGATGACTACACCAGAATTGAGATGTTTGTCCTGGCAAACTAAGGGATATGTGGATATTTTGGGGGTTCAGTTTGTATCAGTGCCTTGATTCATGCCATGGAGGGATTGGAGTGAGTTTAGACAACTCAGTTGAATGTTGCCATTTTGAAACCTTGGTCTCTAAAGGGCCAGTTTCTAGGAGAGCATCAGTGATGAATGGGAAAATGCATCTTTAAGAAAAGGAGAGCCAATGGACCTTTCAAAGCAGATGGACAGGAGAAGACTAAATATATCATAGAGCTGGCTTTGGAAATGTCAAACAAGCTGAAATCTGTGTTTATGAGGGCCTGTTCCTGACTTAATGGGAAGGATGCTAATGGTCCCAGAAGTGACAAGCTGGGCTGACTGGAAGGAAATAGCTTGGGACTATGGCCTGGGCTACCATTCATGGCTTTTCTTTCCAGTGCCTGAAGAGCATTCCCAGGCTTCTAGTTGCTCTACCTATTTTTTGACTTCCTCCTCCATCCCCAGGTGCATGGGACTAGCATGAGAGCCAGTAAATGAGCATAGCTATGAGATAAGACTGGATTTAAATCATGTCAGCTCAGAATACTCTCTGAAGGGTAGGAGAAGATTAGGTAATTTTGTATCTTGGAAATGTATATCCCTTTTGTGTCTTGGAATATTAGGAAGTTATGTTGAATAAATCATGATACGTTGTGATATATACAGTCTATTTCCTTTTCTTCTCATATCTCTCATCCTACCACCATCCCATGTCCTCCTTTTAATAGTATTCTCTTAGTCTAGTCCCAATATCCCCTGACCCACCCACCCCAACCCCCAATTCTATCCTGGTACACAAATATTTTATTTCCATCTGTTCCTTACCCAAGATGGCCTCTTGCCTCATCTCTCCACCCCCCTCCATTTTAACAAATTGACTTTTTTTTTGTTCTTGAGAATTGTGTGGGCTCTGCTATGCCAAATTTGCTCAGGTTTTTTTTAAGATGGATTTAAAACCACTATTAGATCATTGTCTTCCCACTTCGAAGTTAGAAGTGGGCCTGTGTGGAGGGCAAATGATTCCAGATGAGTCAGGAGAAAGGGAGAAGCTTAAGTTACATCTCTTATCTTACATGAATTGAAAAGAGAAAACGATGGCATTGGGAGTCATATGTGACTGCTATATTTAGCCATCCCATTATGATTTAGCCACCTCTTCACATTAATTCTCGCACCAAGACATTTTCATTGGAGAAAAAGGCAATGGAACTGTGAAACTTAACATTTGATCCTTTTGTCAATTATCTGAACAAAAAAAAATAGCATGTGAATATTTCCAATGCAAGTTTATTGTTCTGCCACCCTTTCCTTCTACCCATGAATCCCTTCCTTTCTCTGTCTCTATTTCTGTCTTTCTGTTTCTGTCTCTCTGGCTCTTTTTCTTTCCCTCTGTCTCTCTCTGTTTGTTTTTCTCTGTGTCTTTCTCTCTGCCTTTCTGTCTCTCTTCCTTCATCTGTCTCTTTTAAATCTCTGTCTCTGTCTTTCTTTGTCTGTCTCTCCTCATTAGAATCACTTGAAATGATCAAATAAAAGGCACCGACATCTGAACCTTTTATCAGTGAGTTGAGGTAATAGTTCTGCCCCAGTGGGTAATTCTTGATAATTTGAAGTGTTTCCAAAGAAGGAAGTTTGAATGAATAAACTTCCCTACGCCCAATTGTAAACACAGTAACGGCCCATAGTAAATCTGTTTTATAGATCCTTCTCTGATGTCTTTATTTCTTTGGTACAGTAGGGAGGGGATTTTTGAGCAGCTGCAAAACATCTCCCAGGGAATGTCCAACATTGTTTTTTTAAATTTAAAAACAACAACAAGGACAAAAAGTAGACCATTTGCCTTTTACATGCATGACTTCTGATTTACCTACAGGGCGAACTATGCAGCTGACATGACAGAACAATACTTTCATAACTTTTGATGGTTTTGTGGCTTTAATTCTTAGCCAAATCATGGATGGAGGATTTTACAAAGAGAGACAAAGTGATAGGGAGACAATGTCTTTCTCTGTGCTTAATGTGTCAGGGTTTCTGAAATAATAGTGGAGGACTTGAGTCAGATCACTAAGTGGGCGAAACAATTGGACCTTTGCACCAAGATCCTGAATTTGGAAGTCATTGGCCCAGTGGATTGAGTTTCTCCTTATTTTGTTCTACTCTCCCCACTCTTCACAGCTGTCTCTGAAGCAGCAGTTACATGTGAATGAATGTATTGGGGTCTCCCCTCCAAATATGAAGGCCTTCTGCAGGATTTGCCTTGGTCACAAATATAATATAATATATATTATGTACATTATATGATAATATATTATATCATTATATTATAATATATCATTATATTATATACAATTATAGTTATAATTATATATTACATATAAATTACATAGAATTGTAATATATAATAATATAATAATAGATATAATATAATGTATATATGATATATGATGCATATTATATATGATAATATAATAATATATTATTATCTATTGTACCTTTTATATTATATATTATTATTTATATTATGTTAATCTATTATTTTATCTATTATGATTTCACTCTCAATTGCAGTATATTTTTCTGATATAGCTCTTTTTCCTTGGATGCCTGTCACATAAAAGACTCATATGGCCTGGACTGTCACACTTCATTTACCTCAACAATGCAAACAAGAGCTTGAGAAGAATCTCACCAGTTGACAGCCCAAATGGCTCTTTAGCAACAACTTCTACTTCTAGTTTTCTTGCCAGACCACATTAAATGGCAGTTTTATTGGAAGAAAAAGAGACCAAAAAATAACATGGAGTAATGTTGTGAGGTTGTGAGATTACATTTTGGGGGTTGAGGGTCAGAGATGAATTTTAACTGTTTCTATGCTCAACAGAGAGGAGAGAATCCTATGTTATTCTCTTGTGGGAATAGTGGAAATGAGTTAATATGATAGAGGGGAAAACTTCCATTTTTTAGGAATATCAAGGTGGAGGAGGATTAATGACCCACAAATAGATGAGGTCAAGATCAGTGTTTCTTTTGTATAGAAAGAACATTTGGTATTATTGGAGTACCCACTGGAAGAGTTGCCAATGGGACCTGAGGGGAGTGTATGAATAATTCTTCCTCTGCTTAATATTGCTTTCTTCTCACCATATTGGGCATTCTATAAAAAGGATTCACTAAGGGTGTGAGTTGTATTATTCAATTGTGTGTTAACAGCAGAACAAGGGTTTGGGGGGCACAATGGAAGGATAGGGTATGGTAGGATTGGGACACTGGAGGGATAAGGCTA
Source organism: Myrmecobius fasciatus (assembly GCA_023553655.1). NCBI lineage: Eukaryota > Metazoa > Chordata > Mammalia > Dasyuromorphia > Myrmecobiidae > Myrmecobius > Myrmecobius fasciatus. The sequence continues at coordinate 35,856 of JAJPUD010005284.1, forward strand.
TCATAAACTATAATAAGGGACTCTAAAATCATGGTCAAGGAAAAGATTTTTCTTTTTGGTATCCTTTGTATTATAATCACTGGGACTCTGAGTAGTCATCGGGCAAGATGTTGCCATGTGCTTCACATTGGCAAAGGTAAACTTAATTCATTCAATTACTGACCAAGAGGTAGATCAGCAGAAATGATGGTTCTCTGGCCCTGATTATTTATGAATGCAGGACTTAGTGAAGTCAGCAAGCATTTATTGAGTGCTTAATATTTGTTAGGCACTGTGTTCAGTGTTAGGTATAGGTTACCTCAACAGAGGGAAGACACTAGAATTTAGGATGATTGGGAAAGGTTCCAGTAGAAGGAGTGGCTTTAGCTGAGACTAGAAGAAAATCAGGGAAATCAGGTGATGGAGATAAGGAGGAAGAGCCTTCCACTCCTGGGAGACAGCCAGTGAAAATGTCTAGAACTAGAAGATAGAGCCTTGTAACAGAAAGAACAAGAACAGCATTTACTGGATCACAGAAAATGTAGAAGGGAGTAAGGTGCAAGAAGATTGGCCAGGTATAGAGATTAAAGGTCAAACAGAGAATTTTGTATGTGATCCTGGAGGACCACCTGGGTTGATCGAATGGGGGAGGGGGCATGGTATAGTTAGAACTGCCCTTTAGGAAGATCAATTTGGCAACTGAGTCAAGGATGGACTGGAGTGGGGATGCTGGAAACAAGAAACCAACCAGTAGGGTGTTGTAAAGATCCAGGTCTGAATTAGCAGACTTGGATAAGGGTGTCGATTATGTCAAAGGAGAGAAGTGGGATATGCAAAAGATGTTTCAAAAGGAATTATGTGCTTTTGACTTGTTTGAGAAACAGAACCAATATGAGGGAGGCAGGGTAAGAGCAAATAAAGATTTGAGGTTAGCATCAAGATTATAATCCCAGTGTCCTCACCAATAATAGGGAAGGTAGGAAAAAGGTTTGATGGTGGTGGTGGTGGTGAGGAGGAAAGCAATCTCAGTTTTAGACTCATTGAGCTTAAGATAACCCATGATCTATCCAACTCAAGATGAATGATTAGAGGTCAAGAAAGATGTTAGGGCTGGAAAAAATAGATTTGAGAATCAACTGCTCAGAAAAGAGAGTTGAATTCAAAAGAGTTGGTAAAGTCACCAAGGAAAAGAGTAAATAGGGAGATGAGAAAAGGACCCAGGATAAAATAGTGGGGAGACACCTAGGGTTAGATGTAACTAAAATTAGATGTAGCTAAAATTCTGGTATTCTGGGACTCAGCTGTTTATCATGAAACTGTTTTCCTACATTCCCAATTGGAGGAGAGAGGTGGGGTGGTGGAATGAATTCTGGTTTTGTTCACTTCACTATGTACCACTTCATAAAAGTCTTAGCAAGTTTCTGTAAGACCATTCCCTTCATTATTTCTTATATCATAAGAGTATTCTACCACATTTATATACTATAGCTTTTTCATCTATTTTCTAATCTGTAGGCACCTCCTCAGATTTCCATTCTCTGCTATGCAAAAAATAGCTACAAATATTGTTATCCATTGTATATCCATCATTAGAATTTATTTTGCTTAATATTGATTCTTTCCTTAATATTTTCTTCCTCTAGTTTCCTTTTCTCCTATTACTCTATTTCTTAGTTGAGTGAAACCTATTTCTGTACTTAGTTTTCTCTATCTCTGTCTCTGTGTCTCTCACATTATCTCTGTGTCTATCTGTCTCTGACTGTCTGTCTGACTCTATTGTTCTCTCCAGTTCAGATAAGAGTGCAAGTGTCTACCTCCCCTGATCCCATCTTTCTGTATTGACTTTCTTTATGCACACCCTGGTTATGTGAGATAAAGTCCCCCAATCTTCCTTTACCTTTTCTACCCCTCAAAGTATATACTTTCCCTTCTTTTTCTATTCCTTTCTTAAGATCAAAACATAGTGAAACTCTTCCCATGCCTTCTGTCTAATAGACTTCCATCCCACCTGGGGTCCAGATGACCCATCCACTGGAAAGCTTTGACTAGAATCTAGAACCACTGTCCTAGAAACCATTCTTATATTGAAAAAAAACCCTTTAAGCTCTAGAATCAAGAAGCCTTAGAAGCACCCTAGGTAGGGATTTCTTCAGTCATCTTCCTTATTGTTGGAACACAGACTCATGAAGCAGCACACACTAATTAACTGTTGACATTTCCTTTTTTTTTTTTTCTCTGAAGCAATTCGGGTTAAGTGACTTTCCCAGGGTCACACAGCTGGGAAGTGTTAAGTGTCTGAGGTCAAATTTGAACTCAGATCCTTCTGACTTCAGGGCTGGTGCTCTTTCCACTGCACCACCTAGCTGCCTCACTGGTCACATTTCTTGCAAACACGGAAAGGAAACCTGCCTTTATTTGGCATTTTTACACATTGTTTCTAGATCATCCACTGGAAGCTACAGTGTCTCTCCTCCACATTATAGTTTTGCAACCAGTGGTCAGATCATCCCCACCTCTGTCTTCACTTGTTCCTTACATAATACAGATTCCAGACCTCTCCCCATTTGAGAGATCTTTAGCTTACACTGTTTAGTTTGTCAATGTCTCCTTCAAAATGTGGCATGGAGGATACAATGTAACGCTTACGTTGTCATTTACAAATGGCCCCAGAGTCTAGCCAGCTTACTCACAACATTATTCTGTACTTAGAACTAGGGTTTGCTTCCTGGCTTTTTGTTTGTTTTGTCCTGTTTGCTAGGGCAATCTAGGCAAGAGCACAATTAACGTGGTCTGGGCCTTGCATTTTTCCCTGGTACATTTCCTTTGATTTTTGTTGGAGTCTTCAATTTTATTGGCTTAGGGAAGTCCCTGCCATGGAACCTCCCCCAATGCAGATTGACCATTCATTTATTGAAGTACATGGGGAAATGGGATGTATCCCAGGTCCAAAGCTAATATTCATTTCAGGCAGAAGTGGAACGTAAGTCTTCCTGGTTCCAATGTCAGCTCTCTATTCATTATGTCTGCCATTCGGTCCAGCATTCAAAGAATGTTGGATTTCAACTTTACCAAAAAACAAAAAAGCAGCCCAAAGAACAAAGCCTGCCAGGATTGCTTGCCGACTTAATTTCCACTTTTAGTAGAATATGACTCATGAGTCTTGTTCTGCTGTATTTTTGCCCAGCTTATAAATTTGTCTTGTTTACTTTTTGTTTTTAAAGCCTAATGCACTGTTCCTAATACTTGTCCCTATAGAGTTTCACCCTGGTTTTGCAAAATATTTTTTCCAATGCTAGGCCAGTTGGCTTGGTTCAACAATGGCACATGCTTTTCCATGAGGAGCAGCTAGGAAAACTTGGTCCAGAGGCCATGGTGATTTTGAAGGGCCCCTGGGAGGAGGGAGTGGAGATGACTTGATTTTAATATATATATTTTTTTCTCAAAATGATTGAAGTGCTCCTGGGTTCATTTGCAGCCTTTGATGCAGTGATCATAGCCTAGCTTCACTGATAGGGAACAAACCAGATACCAGACACTGTGATTTCTGACAGTGGGCTCCATTTTTCACTGTTGGATTAAGTGATTTTTGTGGATGAGGACACACCCGAGCCCTCACTACCTTGCATCATCTCTCTCAAGTAACTGATAAGACTGGAAAGCTACTAGGGAATGGTACACCAGCCCTTTGGAAGAAAGGAAACAGCTCCCTGCTGCTCCCTTCCTTTTCACAGTAAACTATCCATTATTCAACTCTAGAGACAATTCAACTCTTACTATGATATCCCAGTGTAATAAGGCAAATAGTCTTAGTATAGTCAGTTAGTAAATTAGTAAGACTCAGCCATACAGGCCCAGCACAGTAGTACAATCCTGAATCTAGTAGGTACTTAACTAACTCTGATTGAATTGAGCAGTTAGTCTGCTCTGGCCTCCAGATCAATAAAATGCTTTTCCGTTAGAGCAAATAGTGTTAAGTAGCTTTCTGATGAACTTGTCACATCATACTGTGTGTTAGGATGAGACCAGCTGGCTCAGGGAATAGAGAATTGGCCTTCGAATCAGGAATATCTTCATTCAAGTCCTACTTTGGAATTAAGGTCACAGTAGGTAACACAACTGATCCCAGCGATACTTCCTCATATATTTTAACATCAATATTTTCTCATTTATTCACATGGCTGAGGGTTCTCATGGTACTGTAGAACCATGATCTCTGAAGAATTAATTAGTCAGTCAATAAATATTTATTGGACACATACTCTGTGAGTCAATTGCAGGTAACTTGAATGGTGAAGGAGAGACACACAAACAGTGCCATAACATATGTCATTCAGGAGCTGTGTGATCAGACTATAAGCTTTTTCAGCTTTAGGTTCCTCATCTGTGAAATAGTGGTAATGATAGCACCTATTACCCCTTGTGCCAATAAAGTGAGATATTTGGAAAGTTCTTTGTGAACATTAAAGCACTACATAAATCTTAACCGTAACTAGTAAAATATTTCATCATTCTATTTCAACATAACTGATTTCATTCATAACCCTAAGTACTTTATTTTCTGCATTTAAAAATGGGATTCTGAGAAAGGCTTCATAGACCTCAGACTCCAAAGGCTCCATCACACACACACACACACACACACACACACACACACACGAGTTAAAAAGCAGGGCCCTTAGGACATTGGATAGATTTATGGGTAGGCATGGACAGCATTCGTATTACTGGACAAGAATCATAATTAAAATTCTCTTGATCCCAACTAATAGAGCAGGTGTCAATTAGTCTTTGTAGAGAGTTTCTTCAGTGGGAGTTTCTTATACCCATGGAAGCACAGGACCAGAATGATACCCTCCTATCCTATATTACATTATATATCCCTGCATTACTGTCTAGTCTCTTTTCTGGAACAAGCTCCAAAAAGAACCTTTTTTTCCCTTCTACATGTCGATCTTCCCTGCCCTCTTTCAGCTAAAGATCTTTTGCACACTGAATGAATGAAATAACTAGGCTGCCATATATTCTTGGAGTTGCACAATCTCTCTCAAAAGAATTGCCTCTTTTGTCACTTGGCTGAGAAACAGAATTTTCTTTGCTTTCTGCTTCCTTGATTCTAGAGATATGTTATTGAAAAAAGGGCATGGCAATTAGATGAAAACAGCTGCCCTGATTCATGGAGGCCTCTAAAAATGTCACAGGTTTTAGGATGCTTTCAATTAATAACGAGAATCAATCCATTATGGGGATGTCATTGTTATCTTCCAGCTTGTTTTATGTGAATGTTCATATTGTATAGAGTTCTGATACCATGGCTTCTGTTTATCCATTACCAATCATTTTTGGAAATCAGTTTCTTGAGTGAATTTGGTATCTGGATTTATGATGGTATCTGTGTTCTTATTTTTTCTATCTATATGGGTAGTGATCCCTTCTCTTATCCCATAAGATGATTGCCTTTATTTTTCCATAAATCCTCTACAGGAAACCTGGAAGCCTTATTCCAATTCTTTTAATAGGTGGCAAAGGGATAGGGCATTAGATTTGTGTGCAGGGAGACACAGGTTCAAGTTTCACCTTTAACACTTAATAGTATATATATATATACATATATATATATATATGTATATACACACACACACACACACACACATATATATATATGTATATGCCATTCCAGACCATCCCTTAAACAAGTGCACTTATAAAACCCTAACCCTTCTCTTTCTTTGAGTTTCATGTTAGCCAAATTGATCACCCAATCTATGGCCTAGTTTATTAGTTATTGATCCCCTAGATATTCTCCTTCACTCTTCAATAAATTCAGGGCCTGGTTCTCAGTCTTTCCATCCTCTTCATCTCCTGACTTCATACTATGGGACTTCGGCATACATACTGATGGTCCATCAAATACCCTACTTCTTTAAACTATGCAATTCTCATGACTCACTTCTCCCCATTCACTACAGCTACATATAGAGAGATTTATACACTTAACCTTGCCCTCATCCTTATTCACAAACTTCACTTTATGTGATCATAATCTTTTAACACTACATCTTTTCTACATCTGAAAAAAAAAACTTTTAAGTCTGTTCTTTACCTTAACCATGGCCTCTATTTTCCCTATACCTCTGTTATTTCACCTTTGCCCTAGCTTTACTTCCTATTTCTATACTAGGCTATGTTACCCTGTTTCTCCAATTTGGAAAGATAGTTCAGCCCTAGACCATCCTTTCCTTTAAAATCCATTGCTCTCTTTTTCTATTGCCAATCATGTCTTGCCATATGTCCACTCATGTCAAATGTCAACTTTACTCCTAACATCTACCTCCTTTGTTCCTATCCATGTGTTGATAACTAGAGGTAGAGCAAACCATAAAACCATGTTGATTGGGGCCATCCCCAATTTATGTTCTTTACTATCAACAGCCCCCCCACTACCGCTGCAGCAAAGCAAATAGTGTATTCCTCCCAAACTGATGCACTCCTTTGCCACTACTAAAAGAACTGCTATAAATCTTTTAAAACATGTAAGTTATATACACCTTTTCCCTCATGTAAAAAAGAGGGAGGGTTCCCTTTTAAGGGGAAGGACTGTTAGAGGGAGGTGGTCATCAAAAACAAAATACTGGGGAGGGGGGAAGGGAGTAAGGGGAAAAGGAAGAGAAAAACATAACTTTGGGTAAATAAGATGGCAGGAAATACAGATATAGTTATTTTAACTGTGAATGTGAATGGGAAGAACTCTCCCATAAAACAGAAGCAGATAGCAGACTGGATTAAAAGCCAGAATCCTACAATATGTTGTTTACAAGAAACACATCTAAAACATAGAGATACACCTTTTCCCTCTTTAACTTATTTTATTACACTGAAGATTAGTAAGACATTGGTGATAGTGGGAGGAAGCTGCTGAAGAACTGGGAAGGAAATGGGATCAAGGTTATATCTATGATTTGCATGATTTCACAAGTATAATTGATATCATATTGTTGCCTTCTCAGTGGGTGAAGGAAAAAGTGGGAGGGAAGGAGAGAATTTGGAACTCAAAATTATAAAAGAAAATAATGTTAAAATAAGTGAATTATTAAGAAAATAAAAGAGAAGGCTGAATGAATGCAGGAGGCTTGGCTTTTGCAACGGGCCACCTCTTCATCTAAGACTAGAGTAAAGCAAAGAGTCAAGCTTGCCTCTGACTTCATCATTTAGCTGAAACTGCTCTCTCCAATGTTACCAAACATTTCTTAATAGAGAAATCTAATGGCTTTCCCAATATTTCTACATTCATCAATGTAGTTTGGCAACTTCAGAAACTTAGAGTTCTAGAATATTGTTTTAGAAAGTATAAAGCTAAGTGACTTGCCTAGAGTCCCACATCCAGCATGTACTAGACACAGGATACAGATGAGCTAATTAAATACTTATCAATCCAAAGTAATTTCAAGAGGATGAAAGTGTTCAGAGCAGAGGTATAAGGAAAAGCTTCCCATGGAAGGTGGCCTTTGGACTATGCTTTTAGAGACATTGAGGATTCTGAGGGCACTGAAACCAAGATCCAAACCCAGGTCCCCTGATCCCCAAATTCAATTTTCTTTTCATGATAATGTTGGGCTAAATGTGAATTTAAGCAATCTCAAGATAGCCTATATAGTTCTATTCCTCCTAACTTTATATTATCTTTAACTATAAGATTAATTGAAATCCCCAGTCATAACAAATGAAAAAAAACACCTAATCAGTCAAAGTTGATTGGAAAAATTATGTTCCCTTATCATAGTTGAATACTTGAAACCTTTACTCAATCCACTGGCAAAATTGATACTGCAGGGCAAGATGATATGAGGTGATCAGACAGCAGCCCAAATAAGTGTATGGCGGTCAGCCAATTGTCATTCAGGGTTAAAGTTGCATTCTATTCATTGGGGCCACTCAGGTTCCCCATGCTCATCTGTGAGCAATGAGGTTCACTCAGTCCTTCTTTTTGAATACCGTAAATTCTGTCCATTTTGGAAATTTGAGTCCAACTGACAGGATTCTTGTACCAGAATTTCGGAGCTTTATCCCAACTTCAGTTTGTATCTCACCACATCCCTGGGAGTTAAGATGTTGTCAAAAAGCCATAAATAGTTAGAGCTTTGTGATATTTTTCTTGGATAGGAATCCCAATTTGAAGAGGTACCTATTTTGTTTTCATTTGACATTGCTCCTTGTGTAGGATGTTGGAAGCTTAGTCATGTCACTTCCAGTCTCTGTTTTCTCATCCAGTGATTTGAGCATTATTTGACTTTTTTTCTATTTCTTGTGTTAGTTTTTCATTTTAAAATGGGAATAGTAATAGCATCTGCCTTAGAGTTGTTGTGAGAATCAAATGCAATAACAGGTTAGCAGATTCAACTCAATCTTAGAGATCATCCCAGTTCTGCATATGACCCTTTTGACCTTGGTCAAGTCACCTCACCTCTTTGAATGCCTTATTTAGCCATATTGGAAATAGAATGAGAAACTGATTCTCCAGACTCCTGAGTCAGGGCTAGTCCCATTGTACCTCAGTTGAGATCCAGGGATTGGGACAGCTAGGTGGTGAAGTACATAGAGAACCTGTCCTTGAATCAGAAAAACATGAATTCAAATTTGGCCTCTCAGGCACTTGACACTAGTTGTATGACCCTGAGCAAGTCACTTAGTCCCAATTTCCTTGCCAAAAAATAGGGATCCAGAAACCAAGGCAAACCTTGATCCGGGGTGCCTACAATAAAGCATTTCAGGAAACTGAAGCTATCATAAATAAGTGACTTGCCCAAAGTCACTCTATTTCCAAATGGCCCAGCCAGGACTCAAAGCCAGGCCCTTTTGGTCTTAGCCCTGAGTGTCTTCCAACATTGCCTATGGCTTCTCTATCCATCATCTTTGAGACTCAGTTTTCTTATCTGTAAAATGAGGCTCAAAGCTTGGGTCCAAAACCACCTACCTGATTTTGACCTTGACCTTAAATAGGTTGGAACCTGTCTTAATCAATTAACCAATTAATCATTGGCTTTAGACTGTGAAGTCTTTGAAAATTGTTTGTCGAATTGAAATAATATCAGAGAAGAAGCCAGTTCAAGATGAGGATTTATTTTTGGTCAATTCCTGTGGGCCCTTAATGAAATTATCGAGTGAGCTGAAATTGGGGAGTTTCAGAAAGTGGAGCAAGTACAGAGTTCTAGACAAAATCCACCATGAAATCATTGTGTGGGGAAGGGACAGAATAGAAGAGTTCTTGGCTTTGCTCTTAGGTATCATATGACTCTCTTCACTTTGACCAGAGGGATCTTTCCAAGCTTTGAAGCGTCTGGAGGAGGTTAAAGCTCCCAGTGTCTCTTTGGTGTCCCATCTCCATCCCTGGATCAGCTGATGGCAGCCTTGGCAGCCAAGGCCCGATGATACAGATTCAGGCTACCAAAAGGAGAGCAGAGGTTTGCTGATTGACAAATCAGTTTCATATTTGTCTGGGAGAGAATTCTTCTTGGCTCTGGCTAGCATGGTATGACTACACCTAAGTGACTCTGGAAGCCAGTAAGAAGTGGGACAGCCCTCAGCAGGAGCTCTCCAATACTTTGGAATGTTTGGCCACAGATCTGGGCTTATTTTGAGGTCCATTTGGCATGTGGGGGCCATCTGTTTCTCATCTGGCGAAGGTTTGCATGAGGCTAACTGGGCAATCAGCTGAGCCTGATTTAGACCCTTTGGAGATAATCTATTCCCTCTTAAGTATACAAAGACCCAAGTCTGCTGTGATTCAGAACTCTTTGGCTCAAATCTGAGGAGCTTTTTTTTGCTGGGGAAAGTGGGGTTGCCAGGGTGCACAGCCCACACCCAGCACCTCGAAATGCTTTTCTCTAAAACCTTCTACAAAAAGCTAAAGAACTCGGGCTCCCAGGTACTTGCTAATTTGGTCTTTCATAATTTAGGAAAGTCCTGTAAATCCTCTTGACCTTGTCAGAATAGAGTAGGGGATTTGTATTCAGTTTTCTTCTTTACCGTATTTTACTTTATTTGTTTTTATTTCAAGCCAAAACGAGGAAGTAGCATTGATGTAAGGATGATCACTTTCATGGGTTATGTCCCAGAGAGATGGAGTTGCACATGTTACTGCCTTTATACCTCTAATACTCAGCAGATCTCTTGACTCCCTTTTAACATTGTAGGCACCCCGGATCAAGGTTTGCCTTGGTTTCTAAATCCCTATTTTTTTTTGGCAAGGAAATTGGGACTAAGTGACTTGCTCAGGGTCATACAACTAGTGTCAAGTGCCTGAGAGGCCAAATTTGAATTCATGTTTTTCTGATTCAAGGACAGGTTCTCTGTGTGCTCTATGTACTTTACCATCTAGATGTCCCAATCCCTGGATCTCTACTGAGGTACAATGGGACTAGCCCTGACTCAGGAGTCTGGAGAATCAGTTTCTCATTCTATTTCCAATATGGCTGAATAAGGCATTAAAGTCAGAGAGTCTCTTTTTCCTTTTCCCTTTCTCAGTCTTTAATCGGGGCAAGAGGAGGCTAGTCCCCATCAGAGACACCAAAAATAAAGGGGGGGGGGTAAATCATAATCTTTTCTAAAATACCCAGAAGTGAATGCTAGTTCAGAAGAAAGTACAAGTAGAACATTTTGAATCATTTTAAAAATCTACTTAAAGAAAAACAAGTGTTTTTATTTTTTTAATTTTTTTATTAATACTTTTTATTTGCAAAACATATGTATGGGTAATTCCTAAACAATAACCCTTACAAAGCTTTCTGTTACAAATTTTCCCCCCCTAGATGGCAGGATATCTACTACATGATAATTACAAAACAAGTGTTTTTTAAAGGGAGAATCATTGTTTTATAGAGAATCTTCCTTTTGTAAGTATGGCTATATAAATTCAGAATAAAACAAAAACTATGTAGATGGATTGGAAGGTCTTAAGGTTTTTTTCAAGCGTTAAAGCTGTGATTTTATGACTGCTCTCTGGGGGTGATTGTGATTATAATGAGGATGATGAGGAAGAGGAGGTGGTAGTGATGGTAGCAGTCACATATAAATGATAAAAATGCACTATATTAGTATAATTTTCTTGTGATTACCTCCTAGATGTAGACGTGCTGCCCTTTCCATTTTTTTATGATGTGGAAACTGAAGCTATGATAAATAAGTGACTTGCCCAAAGTCACTCTATTTCCAAATGGTCGAGCTAGGACTCAAAGCCAGGCCCTTTTGATCTTAGCCCTGAGCGTCTTCCAACATTGCCTATGACTTCTCTATCTACCACCTCCCGTTTATTTCATATCACCATCTTAGTAACTGCAGCCTACAATTGTGATCTGATTGAATGAGAAGCCAGATCCAAGTTCTGAGATTGGGCTGATTGATAGAAAAATATTTTCTTAGATAACTGTCCCTTCCTTCTTTGTATAGGAGGGGAGGTCCATGGGTGTAGAAAATTCACTATTGTATCACAGCTTTTGGATGTGTTGATAGGTTTGCTGAGTTAATTTTTTTTCATTTTTTTTCTCTTTTAAAGATCTTTCTAATAAGTCTAAGAGTTGGAAGAAGAAATACAGAGTGAAATCTAGGCAATCAATAAAAATCTGTTAAAAATAAAAAGTTTTTTCCCATTTGGAATAGTTAGGTTTATACATGGCTCACATTAAAAACAATGGCTTCCAGCTTCAGCTTCCTGCCCAAGGATGAGAAAGGTCATCTTTTCTTGGAATGCTTTCTCCCTCATCCTCTAACACCCTCCCCCTTCAATTCCCCGAAAAGTTTAATTTTAGAGAATAATCAAATAGTCCTGAATTTTTCTAAGCTCTTTACCTTCCTTATTCCCTTCCTCCTTCCTTACCTTCTTACAAACTCCCTCTCCCCCTTCCTTTTTTGGAAGTATGCTAGAGATTCTTAACTGTATTGTATGTTAACTTCCATCTCAAGGGATGCTAAAACTTTTCCCGTCATAATCTCCTTGGGAAGTCTGGTAAAATCTACATAGACTTTCTCAGAGTATGATTTTTAAATGTATAAAATAGAATACATAATATTATAAACAAAATATATTACACTTAATATGTGGATTATATTTATATCTATGTACACACATTTATATATATGTATATGTATATATATAAATGTGTGTACATATGTATGTATAAAATGCTCTCATATATATTCATATATTTGATATATACACATATACATATATATACATATACATACATACATATATATATGAGAGAGCTAGAGAGGGAGGGAGGGGCAGGTAGTGGAGGGAGGGAGGGAGGGAGGGAGGGAGAGTTCCTAAACCCTAAGGTGAGAATCCCTGTTTTAGAAGAAGCCCAAATAAATTTTGTATCTGTCTGTTTCTGTCTTTGTCTCTTTCTCGAGCATACACACACACACACACACACACACACACACACATACTTCATTCCATTAAAGATGTTTGAAAGCAATTTCTTTAATGTTCCATATTGTAGATAGTTTTAGAATTGGAGAAGACCTTAGAGATCAATCAGATTAAAAACCTCTTTTTACAGATGAGGAAACTGAGGCCCAGAGAGGCATAAAAGATGTTTCTCAGAATACTATTTGCCCTGTGATAGAGTAAACCTTGGTTAGACTCCAGGTTTTTAGTCCTCTCTTTAATAACCATTGCTCATCCTGAAAGCAAAGGGCGAATTGACTAGGGTAAAAATTATTCCCAACAGCTCAATGTTTCTAGGTCTTCTTCTATTGCCTCCCTGTGGGTCATCTTCTCACTTGACCTATAATATACATAAATATGTTTAAAAAACAGATATTGTTGATAGTTACTGCTCAGTCTAAGACACCCTCCTATGTCCAGGGAAGACACTGGATTATCTCTTGGTGTCATCAGTTGTAAAATGGGAAGTGTTGCAGGGGGAGGGGTGTCATAGGTCAACAATGTACAAATAAAGACACTACAAAAATAGCCTTAGACCTTTATATTTTTATTTAAAAACAGACAGGATTCAATCTCAATTAAACATTGATTTTTAGAATGTTCCATCCATGAAACATGGATCTCCCAGTTGTTATAAGCTCTGTTAGAAAAATAAACATCTCACAGGAAACTACAGTGTCAATTCATTAATAAATACCTCAAAATAGAAGTTAGTAGTCAGCTAGAATTAAAAGTCAGGCACATAAATGACATTAGGGGAAGTCAAGGTAGCCGTTGCATTTTTTTTTTCATTGCCATTAGAATTCTTTAATTTTAAATATCATTAAAAGGTTTAAATGAGAAACTTGGTAAATTTAATAAGGACCTGGTTCTTTTCCTAGGAGCTATTTTAAGTTCAAAATTCTTCCATTAGAAAAAAATCAAGAGCTATATTAAATTTATTTTTTACATAGGTAGTATAGGTTACAAATGTGAAAATTTAATAGACTAAAAGTTAACCTATTGATAATTTAAAAACATTTATAAAAATAATTTTAGAGGTTGAATTTTAAATTCCTTCAAAACAGTGGAAAAGTAAAATAGACTTTAATGGCATATTAAATAGACCTTCAATGAATTTCTGTGCTAATTTGTGCAAATTCAATTTTTCCATAATTTAAAATTCAGACCTCCTATGTCTAGTCAGCATTCGTGGTTGTGATAGATGACCCATCTGTGCTGTGTACTTTTGCTATGGTGTGAATGCAGGAGGTCTTGACTACATGAGAAAAATCCATAGATGGAACAGAGTTTTAAAGAAATAAATAGAGAAATATTTCGTGGCTGAAAAGGAGGAGGTCATTTACAAAGCCCTACTTAATTTCAGGGGAAGAACGATCATTGACCAATGGAAACAGATCAATAAGAAATCATGAAGACCAAGTTTGGCTGGAGTAAAAGGTATGAGAAGACACCCTCCCCAACATACACTTTTTCCTTGAGGTGCAGATCTACGAATGTAGAACATTCCCCACAATGCCACTTAAAAACCCATCAATTTTGTTGAGATTTTTTCTTCTTTTCTCTTAATTTTAATTTTATGGCTCTTAGGGAGGCAGAAAAAGGAGAAAAAAGACAGGATAAATAGAGATAATTTAAAAACCAAAGAAGAAATCGATTTTAAAGGACAAAATCCAACTGACAAGTTTAATTCCATTTGCTAAACATCTATAAAGTACCTGCTACTATCAGGTACTAGGGTAGACTCTGGAGATATAAAGATAAAGAAACTGTTCCTGCCCTCAAGAAACTTATATTCCACTGGGGGGGGGGGAAGCTGTCTTACCCAGAAATGAATTCCAAGAAGATCAAAGGGTAAAGTCACTCTTAGCTTCTTCCTGCCCAGGGCTCCAGTGCATCTAGCCCAGGATTAGGCATTTCAAATAACCTAAATGTGCGTTAGATAAACCAGAGTTGTATCTGGACTGACATGGGAGGGAGAAGAAAGACAGAGGGTAGAAAGAAAGGCTGAGAAAAAGGCAGGACCAACATACTCGCCCTGAGTACGGATTCTGTCGTACCATGCTGGCTACCTGTCAGCAAAATGAATGACAAGAGAACTGGTGTGACATGAAGAAGGGACATAAGACACAATTTCCAGTTGTACATTGGCTTTCTGATATAATGGGCTGCCCAAGGAAATACATCCTAAAGTTTATTCATAAATCAGGTACCAAAACAGCACATCTTCAACAAAACTTAGACGAGCTAACCCTAGCTCTAACTCTAAATGTGTGCATCTTATAAATAAGACTGGGAAATAGCTTACATTTCTACAGCATGGCAGATTTTGCAAAGAACTTACTATTACCTGGCACTGGGCCCTGCTTTCAGAAGCCAGTGACTTTTTGAAGAAAAGGTTTGACTTAGTGACCAAGAGGATTTTATTTAGCATTCCCAAAATTCGAGAGGTGTAACCTTGGCCTTGAAATGGGAAATTCTGGGAAGCCAATAGATCCAGAAGAGGCCATGTTCAGGAGGAAAAACTGTTATTATTGACACGATTCTCTCTCTAAGACAATGTAGCTTCTCCTGCAGCCACCTACAATGGCTTCTTTCACAGCAGCCAAGAAGTAAAGACTCCTGGTATTCTATTCCTTCTTCCCATAAGCCTATTTCAGTTCTATGTCATGGACAAACCATAGAATTTGGGAAATATTGGATAAAACCTATTTGACCTGTAGACCTACTCACTGCCCTAATGTCTTGAATCATGGTCCCTTCTGGGTAGAACCATTTGCATTTTTCCTATTTGATCTTTATAACAACCCTGAGAGGCAAGTATTATTACTTTTATCCCCTTTTTACAGATGGGTTGAGATGCTGAGTCTCACTCAGTCACATGGTCACTAAACAAGCATTTATTAAATGCTTATTGTGATAAACCAGGAAGCAGATGTCCAGTCAAGTCAGAACCAGAGCTCAGATTTTATTGGTTTGGAGTCAAGCCCTCTCATGCTTCTGTTACTCCCACCTAGAAAATGTATATGGGATCACAGGCAATGGAATAGATCTGAGTCACCTCCCGCTCCATTAGGCAGGGAATGGCAATCCTCTGCATTATTCTATTCCTCTGAAGTATTCATCAGGCAGGCTCAGTGCTGACTTTACGAGCATCTTGAAGAGAATCACATTAATTGTCATTCATATAAAAATAGCAACCCTCTCATAAGGCTGCTATAAGGGTCACATGACATGATAGGGTTGTGGCTCAAATATACTTCAATATATATATGTGTATACATACATACGTACATATATATATATACATGTAAGAAAAAAATAGATATTTCAAGGAAGAAATGACCCCTAAAGTGAATTCTTATGGAAAGGTCTCAATTTCTGAGTTCTTTTAATAATGTTTCTTCACTGCATGAAAAGACACCCTTGAATAAACTTAGGCTAGAATGTATAACTGAAGATAAAATATTAAGTACAATAAATAACAATTCCAAGCAGAGTAGTGTAATGGGAAGAAGATACTGGCTTTGTTAGCTGTGTGACCTTGGGCACGTGATTCTGGACTCAGTTTCCTTATCTATAAAATTAAGATGGGAGATTGGACAGGATTGTCCCTGAAGACCCTTTTAAAATCCATGTTTATGAACTATGTTCTGTGATCTCTCTTTTCAAGAAAAAAAGAGAAAAAGGAGGAGGGGGAGAAGAAGGAGAAGTTATAGAGAAGGAAAGGGAGAGAGAAAGAGAGAGGAGGAGGAGGAGAAAGAGAAAGGAGGAGGAAGAGAAAGAAGAGGAGGAGAAAGGAAGGGAGAGAAAATTAAAAATGTAGATTTCTTTGGAACAAATGTTAACTAACCATAGAAGCCTCCCCTAGGAGAGGACTTCTGGCTGTGCTTGAGAATTGCTCCTAAATGAACTTTCTTTTGGGTTCAGATCAGCTGCCATTGCAGAAATGCAGGCGTGTGGTGAGAATTTTGAGACGAACTTTTCTGGATGCAGTGCTTCACTGGGCTTGTAGTAATTAACTTTCAGTCAGAGCTTTCCCCTGAGGATTCCTTTTCCTTTCAAACTCTGGGTCCTTTTTTGCTTTCTTTTATAGGTTCATAAGGAAATGAATTCTCCAATCGGGCAGTTTGGATGAAAATCCAATTCTCTTAGGGACATCTGAATTCTTGAGAAAATTTATATTCCTCAATAAATGACTTTCAGATAGGAAAGGAAGCCTGACTGCATCCCTGATAGAACTCTACAATAAATCTAAGTTAAAGAAAACCTAGAATCATATATCTAGAAGATATTTCTGAGGCTATTATGCACCAACTTTTCATTTTACAGATGGGAAAATAAAGCTCAGGGGAAGTAAGAGACTTGACTAAGGTCACACAGGGAGTAAGTGACAGAGGCAGAAATTCAACCCACGTTCCCCAGGCCTAAAGCCTAAGCTATTTCTGCAGCATCACATTGCTTTATGCACAGCTTGTGTTAGTGAGTGTGAGTGTGAGTGTGTGTGTGTGTGAGAGAGAGAGAGAGAGACACAGAGAGACAGAGAGAGAAGAAAACTTTCTATGGACATTTATCTGGAGGAACACACACACTGTGCCATGCCAAAACATTCTTCAAGGTCTTTATAAAATGAATACAAAATTTTCCGTTCAAAGCAAAGGGTTATTTTTCTTTGTTTTTCTTTCCCCTCTCCTTTAATCAGAGATACAAAAGGTTTCTGTGGTAATATGAGTAGGAACTAGGACCTAATTACATATGGTAGTTAATCTAATAATACCCTGTTTTCCCCTCACCTGTTAAATTAATTAAAAAACATGAACATCTTTTAAATCAAAAAAAGTCTAAATAATTTAAATAAAAACAAAAATTAAACTAATAAATAATTATATATCTAAGAAAGAACAAGCATCATAGGTAATTATGAAATGGAGATGCAGTTAAATAACAGCACTTCACTGTTAAGAAAAATGGCTTCCTTCCTTATTTTTCCTTCTATTTTCTCCTTTCCTTCTTCCTTCCCTTCTTTTCCTTCCTTCCTTTCCTCTCTCCCTCCCTTATTTCTCTCTCTTTCCTTCCTCCTTTTCTTCCTTCCTTCCTTCTCTCCCTCCTTTTCTGCCCCCCTTCCTCCCTTCTTATATTTTTCAGTTCAATGTAAGTTTTCTGGTGCAGATGAGCTTTGGTGCCGAGAGGCATTTGAGTCCCGGGATAAATTAACACCGACATCACAACTGCCCAGATCTAGGGGATGAATCTAGAAGACTACAACTGGCTACCAAATCTCACAAGTTTTCACTTTCAATCAATGTTATAAATGAGCACATTCTTTATAATAATTGAGAGTTTTGCTCCTTTAAGGGATTTAAACCTTTCAAAAAGCCAACCTGGGGAAGTTTGACAAAAAAGAATAAACAAAAGTCTAACATGGAAACGTGCCCGTATTGGGATGGCGTAGAGATAGACTTTGGGGACTTACCGTCTATAATTCTACGTGCTTAAGAATAATACCCATACGCCAAAGTTATTTGATACCAATGACATATTGATTGTCTGGACACAACACCAAATGCCCCAATATTTGGACACTTTCTGGCCTGATGATCTTAAGCATGTTTCACGTGTTCACCAAGAAGGTTGGCGCTACGCACACGTGGCCATGAGCTCTTGCCTGGACTTTTGTTCAGTTGAAGATCTGAGCTTATTTTAATTGGGTTGGGAGAGCATGACCTTTTTGTCAGGACACGACGAGGAAACAGGATTTAAAGTGACTCTTTTGTTATAGTTGTTCTGGACCTGTGATTTAGCTGGCAGAGACACTAATAGGCAAAATCCCCTTAGCAATGAATTGCTGCAATTGCCCAACCAACTGGAGACAGAGACAGAGTTACAATCCGGGGCCTGGGAGAAAGGAAGTACCTTACCCAAGGTCACGCAACCAGGCTCTTTCAGGGCAGGACCTGAAACTAGGTTGTCCTGATTCCAGGGATGACTCTATCCACTTTGCCACCTTGCCTCCTTTGAACATATTTATAAATATAGGAGAGTGGAGATGCTGTTTCCAGTGAGGAAGCTACCAAAGAGGTTAGCAAACTGCTAGGAAGTCTGGGATAGTGGTAATTCCTTTTGATAATGATTATGACTTGAAAGATGATGAGGTTTTTTCCAATTCTCAAAGTCTGTGATTATCCAAGAATTTCTCATATATAACAAGTTTTTTGGGGGCACATGCTTCCTTTCTCCCCTTTATTTTATGCATTATGATATATATGTATACATGTTACTATATGTAATTATATGTGTGTAAATATATGCATACAATACACATACACACATATATACATATATACTACCTCTGATAAGGAAATAAAAAACCTATTATATTTTAATATTAATTTAAAAGATTGAGGAGGTAGCTTATTGTACCAAAAGAGAGAGAGAGAATAAAAGAATGAGAATGAGAAGACTTGTGACCTAAATCATATAATCTCTTTGGTTCTTCCAATTTCTAACCAGCAAAATGTAGAAGAGGAAGAGAAAGTCCAACTACAGAATCTCTAATATCCTATTTTTTTTTTAGAATCTCATAAGAAAAGGAAGCTCCTATTTCAACAACCTGGAACATATCCTCTGGGTAGTTAAGCACACTGATGGGAAAAAATATTGAAATCCAGTTTGTATGGCAAAAGTTGACATATGATTTTCTTGAGTAAATTTTTTAAAAGATGCAGTCTTTGGCTACTTTGCCTGAAGTACAATTTTCAGGTAAACTGTTGAGTTTCAATTTCACCTTCAGGGCAAAGGTAAGTCTAGTTGATTAGACAAAAATATTCCAAACCCCAAAGCAATGGGAAATGAAGGGATGGCATCCCATAGTAAACGGAAACTTCCATACTTTTAATCTACTATTTAGTTCTTCCCAACAAGAAAAGACTCTATGAAATTGATACCCAATATCCTTGGTTTTCCCAGGGGCAGTAGCTAAGCACGTCCTTGATCCAGTAATTTGTGACATGCATCAAGATGAAAAAAATAAAAAAAAGAGAAATCTCTACAATTAGAGTTTGTAAAAAAAAACAACAACCCCCAAACAAAAGACACTTAGATAAACAAACAAGCAACAGTAAACAACAACACAGCAACAACAACCATCCTAGAGTTTAGAAAGCAAAATCACTTACAATGAGATGAAGGTTACACTGACCTACCACCAATTATCTATCATCACCTACCACCCAAATATGAAGATATAGAGTAAACATTTCAATCTGGATGTTTCCTCTGTTCACTTCAATTCAGTCCAACTCACAAGCATTCTTACCCAATGCCGGGCTGTGGGCCAGGCCTTGGGATCCAGAAAAAAATCAAAGTAGTGCCGGCCCTCAAGGAGTTTACATTCTACTTGAAGTTCAAATATGTTAAAAAAAGTGTAAACACCTGGTAAATTGAATTAAAATAAAAACCACTTTTCATTTGGAAATTTGGTGATGAATGAATATAACCCGAGAAAGGACTGTACCCTTGTAGTATACAGTGACGCCAGAGTCATCTCACAACATTGTCCTTTCCAGCAGGGAAAAGGGATGGAGGTTAGCTACCTGTAAAGTGAGATCAGTGCTGTTCAGATCTACATTCTATGCTGTAACTAAATAAGTTATATATTACATTAAAGTGCTACGACAACACTAGTCTCGAACAGTAGTAAGCCACATTTCTCTTTCAAAAAATCAGCAGCTATCACATCCAACGGCCACGTCACAATATGGAAGCACAGCAGTCTCTAGCAGAACTTTCTGCCACTAATGGTGTGACTGAAGAACATTTGGGCATCTCCTGCGACTTTTCAACGTGAAGACTTCTTTTTAGGAGTTGGTCGTGGAGAAGGTTTCTAATGGAGCCCCCATTCCTTTAGAAGTTGCACTTAAAAGTTTCATGAGGGTGTAATTTACTGATGTCGATGTTTATCTCTTCGGGTTTATCACGCCGATATGTGACAGTGTGCGTGCAAACTGCAGGCAGAAACATCTTATCCTTCGGGAAGAAACCATAAGGATATCAATGAAAGACCGGGATATTCTTTGCAGAAACTCAATGTACATCCCCACCTCCCATCAGCCCAAAGCCTTTTCCAAAACTGATTACCTTCTTTGATGTGGACACTCTGTAACCGGCAGATTTCACTTTATTTCTGGTCCTTTGGAGGATGACCTGTCTGATGATGAGAACTTTCAATAATCCAATAAGGAAGGTGATGATGAAGATGATGAAGAATATTCGAAAGTGGCTCGGGCTAGAGAAACACTCTGTAAGGGGGAAAACAGATGGGAAGGCATGAAGTTTGAGGGCCATGAAGACTTGGTCAAGAGATGCTACAAGGACAATTTTTGTTTGCTTTTACACTTGAATGTGAATACAGCAAATTTACCTACCCCCCCACCCATGCATACACACAGGTTCAATTCAGACAAACAAGCATTTAAGTCACCTACTATGTTTTAACCACTCTACAAACCTAAGTATTAGTGAATTCTAAGGCCAAAACAGAATGAAAGGGAGATAGCTGCCTCAAAACACAGATAACTAAGAAGGAATTATCCATACTCATGATACGAAAGGGAAATAGTCTAATTGTAGAGACCATTTCTCTGATTTTTTTCTGAGTGATGGATATCTTATAATTAAATACTGTCATTCATTTAGTGCTATGATTTCATTGGTATAGGGCAGAGATCTCAAACATGGGACCCATGGGGCCTGAAATACACCTGAATATTGCCCAAACTAGATTAAACAGTAATTAAATCACCTAAACTAGATTAAATTGAGAAATATCAGACAAAATAAATAAAAATACAACAAAATAGAGATGATATTTTTAAACCCAGCCAGAACAGGGTTCTCAAGGATCCTTATGTATTCCTTTATGGTATCTGTTTCCATTGGAGTTTGACATCAGTAATGTAGGAAGCTTTTCCTTCTGATATGAATTGATAATTTTTATGTAACTTAGTCTTGGAGAGTTGCCTGGGAAACTAACATTTCCCATGGCCATACAACTAATGTGTGTCAGAAGAAGGCTCTTTGTGACTCCAGGGCCTGCCCTTTATTCAATGTACACCTTGCCTTAAAGGGAGCATAGCATGGGTATGCTGTGATAGCTAGGTGGTACAATGGATAGAGTATTGGGTCAACAAAACCTGAGTTCCCATCTGGTCTTAGCTGTGTGATTCTGGGCCAGTCACTTAATCCCAGTTGCCTGAGGTTCTCATTTGTAAAATGAGCTGGAGAAGGAAATAGTAAACCACTCCAGTATTTTTGTGAAGAAAACCCCAAATGGGGTCACAAAATCGCACATAATTGAACTGCCTGAATAACAGGAGTGATGGCAAGAGCATAGCAGAGCCAGTGTTGGACTTTGAGTCAGTGACTTGGCTTCCAATGATACTCAATAGGTAAGTGCTCCAGGACAAGTTTCCCTTAAGCTTTCTGAGCTTTCCTATTTTATTATTTGTAAAATGAGTAGATGGGACTAAATGTCTTCTATATCTACCTCTGAGACCTTGAGATTCTGTCCTTTACAACCATTACCCTAAATTCAGGAGAAAACATGGGCCAAGAACAGTGAGAACAATTGATAACTAAGGGACAGATCATGGAATCTTACTGTTATCTATGGACTACCAAGAGACTGAGGGGAGGGTCCCAGCCATATTGACAGGGAAGGAGACAGGGACAAGGCTCCACAGATGGGAAGGCATAGATGGATCGCTATCTGCTTTATTGGAAGGAGCATCCTCGTGGAGGAAGTCACAGATCCATGGAAATTTTAATAAAAGTCATCTGTTAGGGAAGGTTCTCCACAGTCATGGAGATCATATCTTTCCAACATTTCTCTTTTACAAAATCAGATGCATATGCCTGAGGCTTTCAACTAAAATTGATTTTAATTACGACCAAATGACAGCATTGGTGATGGTTGTTGATGTTCTGGTGAGTATAAAATTACGTAAATAAAATCTTGACAATTCTGGAGACTAAAAATACCGACTGGTTTCTCTTGCTGTGTATTCTCCCTGTTTGTTCTGCTCCAGTCATATGAAATACAGTTAATATCTAAAGAAGCCAAATCAGCACTATTAGAAGAGATTTCTCGAAATATCTCCCTTGAAATCACTGTGTCGGTCTTCATTAGTGTTGGCTTCTCCAGTAACTGGGAGGATCTCATCAGGTCCTGCCTGCCAAACCCAGTTCTCTTTGTTCTTTGTCTTTCACTTTTTCTTTGGCAAGAAATGAATTTTTGTTATTTTTTTTTAAACATTCACAATCTATTCTTTCAAGAGCAAATGAATGCTAACTGGAAAGGAGTCTGCTGTGTCAAGAAGCTAGCCACACTGAGCCTCCTATTTAGGACCAAACATTTGGCACTCTTGTTTGGCAGGTTTCGTGAGGCTCCCGAGCCAGGGCCATCACCCAAATAATCAGAGAAGACGGTTTCATAATACTCTGAGAACTCAGAGGTGGCATGGAATCCCCCAGTGTGCCCTGAGTTAACTGCTTCTCCTGCCTATTTTCTGGGTGAATTCTTGACTTTCTGGGGGCCCAGGTTGTAAACTTACTAAATAGACTTCAAGCAAAAAGCAGACCACTCTTTGCTGTGTATACTATAGAGGGGAAATCCTTTCATATAGAGATGGGACTCATTGTTTCTTGAGATCTCTTCCAATGGATCTATGATTCTGTGTTTTCTCCCCTCTTCCCCCAAGAGACTCAAGGGAGGGGATCAACCCTACCCAGCACAAGATGGGGTCAAACCAAACATAGAGAGTTTGGGATCCTGAATTATGTGTAATTTCCCTGAATTATTTGAAATGAATCAGAACACAGGAAAAACAAGATTGATCCCAAATTAATTGAGATTACTCATGAGGATCAACTGAAGGACTCAGCTATTCTGAATAATACAATGATCCAAGTCAGTTCCAAAGGAGACCCCATGATGAAAAACGCTCTGTACCTTCAGAGATAACTGTTGGAATCTGAATGCAAATTGAAGCAGACTTTTAAAACTTTATTCTTCTTGTGTTTTGCTTTGAGGGGGGATTGGGTGTTTTCATTTGCAACATGGCAAGTATGAAAATATGTTCTGTACGATTTCACACATATAATTAATATTAAATTGATTCCTTAAGGGGGGGCAGATAGGAGATAGAGGATTTGGAGATCAAAATTTGAAATTAAAAATCTATCAAAAACTGTTTACATCTAATTGAGAAATATTTAACAAAATAAAGAAAAATGTTAAAAAAAATAAACAAATCACAATTCAGCAGTAAGGGAAGGGTTGCCTCATCACCGGGCCCTGATTGCCTGCAGCCTACTGATTTTGCAGATCCCTTTTAAGAGTAGGAAAAGGGGTGTAGTTAATGGATGATAGGAATGAGTGTGCCAAAGCTTGCATGCCATGCTTGATTACGCCCTAAGTGACAATTAGCTTGAGTCTCTAAGCTTTCTTTGGGCATATATCCCTGTGGTCTATTACCTTGCTATAATAACAGACATCTAATAAGTGAGATTTCAAGTTTGCAAAGCACTTTATAGACATGAACTCATTTAATACTCCCAACAACCCTGGGAATTAGGTACGATCTTTGTTATCCAAACAAGAAAACTGGGATTAAGACAAGTGACTTGCCCATATTCCACAGATAATGGATTTCAGAGATGGGATTTCAAACAAGTCTTTCTGAATCCCAGGCCATGGATTTCTCCATAAAGGAAGGAGGTGCTTTACCATGCTCACTGAATCAATGTGAAATTGAATTATGTTTCTCTGTAGTATATAAGTTCCTTGGATATTGGGCCTGGGTCAAAGTAGTCACTTATTAAGTGCTTGCTAAATGAATACATGCCATGTTTGCCAATAGACTGAAGGCAGAGATTTTGATTTTTTTTTTTGAAATGTATATCGATTAATTGGTTAATAGAAGGTGCCATGCTTGGTAACCAGCTCCTAAGGAGATGTGTTTGGTTCCTGTTACTAGATTGGAGTCCTGCCTGGTAAGTGACCATAAGACAAGGAAACTCACTTAATTAAGGCTTATTGGAGGGGAACTTGCAGTATATCCCAGAGCAAAGACATGCTCTTTCCTTGTGGACCCTTTGGCAACGTGCAGAGAGCAGGACTGAATTAGGAGTAGGAGGCATTTTCATGGCTTGGACAGGGGCCTTTTTGATGTTGTTAGGAAGGTTATCCATGTGGCTTTGGCTTCCCTCTTAGGGTGGGGTGTCAACAACAGCTTTTGCCCATGGCTTGTCAGGAAGAAGCTTTCTGCGGTCACATGAGCCAGGCGTGTTTGCTTACTCAGTGTAATAAATGGCATGGTAATGACCATGAGCTCTGATCTCTGCATTCTGAAGGATAGAAGGTCCAGCTGCAGGCAGATGGAGCTCATCCTGGAGCCAAGTGCACATTGGGAGAAGCTCGGCAGCAGGCTAAGGCTAGGGGAAGAGGATGTGCTGAACTAAGTCTCAGAGCACAGGGACAGCAGTGCCATAACACCATGAATGGTGTTTACTTAGTGCTCAAAGGCAGGCAAAACCCTTTGTAAACAACCCACAAGAACCTAATGCAGGCCTGGAGAAAGACAACATGATGTAATGGATAGAGGGCTGAGCTGAAGGCCCAGGTCCCAAGCTTGCCTCAGACCCTCCTCAATTAACCCTTAGCAAATCACTCCATCTCTCTCTACCTTGGTTTGTCCATCTGTAAAATGGAATTAATAATACTTATTTCACAGAGTATTTTATTAAGTAAAAAATGGTGTAGGAAAAGGGCCTTGCAAACCTAAATATGTTACACATCAACTACTTTCATGTTCATTTTCATCCCTATTTTACAAGTAAGAAATAAGTGTACAGGGCATGACTTGTCCATGGTCATTTGGGTATTACGTGTCAGAAACAGAAAGCAAATTCAGGTTTTACTAATGTCTAGGCCAGTATTCTATCTAGTACGTGTTTGTGTATGTACATTTATACATATATGTACATGTGTAAAATTGAGTAACTGAAGGTGAGATAAGGTCAAGGTTTCCTTGTCTTTATGAATCAGTAAAAGCTAAGATGAGTCAGCTCTGAGCAGAGTCCTTATATTTTCCTGCATGGATCTATACATTCT
This sequence comes from Myrmecobius fasciatus, assembly GCA_023553655.1. Lineage (NCBI taxonomy): Eukaryota > Metazoa > Chordata > Mammalia > Dasyuromorphia > Myrmecobiidae > Myrmecobius > Myrmecobius fasciatus. Next base: position 61,448 of record JAJPUD010005284.1, read on the forward strand.
TTTTTGGACAAGCCCACTAGTTCATTGTCTATTGTTAATTCACAGCCAAAAGGAATATTTAAGAAAAATGATGCATTGAGAAGACTACTGGAAGAGCTGAGTCGAAATTTTGGCTCTTCTATTTACTACTTGCATGACCTTGGAAAGTAACCTCCCTTTTTTGATGAGCTATTTTCTCCTTTGTAAAAGAAGGGGGGCCAGCCTTGACAGCCTTGAGATTCCTTCCAATTCTAGAGATATATCCTATGGCCTTAATAACATCTCAGACAATTTATTTGGCCACATCCCAGGGGAATTGGATTGATCAATGAACAGACACTTATTGTTTGTGCTAGGACACCAAGACAGAAAGTCCTTGCCCTCCAGAAGCTAGAGTTCCAGCAGGGCAGATAAGCATATGGCACTGTATATAACGGACACTCAATATATGCTTGTTGTCTCCTCTTCCAATGTGGCAATCCATATGAAGAGTTGGAATGGCAACCAAAACATTCTACTCTGGCCCAGCCCAAATCTTGGCTAATGCCCCAAAGGATCTTTTGGAAAACATTACAAAGAAGGCACTTCCTGGGATGCTCTTTTTTTGTGCTTTTCTCAGTACTCCCTCCATTTAACACAGTGATGAATAAATAAATGCATGTTGAGGAGGTTGGCTTAGGTGTATAGCCTTGCCTGGGAGATCAGAAGGCCCTCACTAGTCCCATGAACCAATTAGGATGAAATAAGGTTGTAATTTACCTTCTATTTGGCCAATATAATGGGCTCTTGGAGGACACAAGCCTCTGCATTGATCAAGTATAGCTTGAGATAAATTGTGAGGATGGTAGCATTGGACACAATTCCTGCGAAGCAAGAACAAAAGTAGCAATGTTTACACATTTGGAAAAAATTCTACTGCTGGGTTTTTCTTAAGAGATGAGGTCATCAAGTGCGCAACTTTGCTATCGTGGCTTCCTGATGCCTGAAATAAAGCAAAAAAATTATTTGTAATCAGGAAAACATGTATGATCAGGGCTCCATTTTATATCTCAATGACCTATACGACATGACTTATATTTGGGTATGAAGACAAAAGAGTTCTTATGGGGGGCCATGCCTTGCCAGGTGATTACTCATCAAGAAGAAAAACAGTCACAAAATGGACACTATCACCCCCTGAAACACTGGAAATATGTATTGACACATTACTATTTTACCTTTCTTTTAAGATCCTACTTGGAGGATTCTGAGTCCTCCAAGAAGTCTGGGGTCCTCAGTATTCCCTCCCTCCCTCCTCATTATCATGCCCTAACTCTTCTGTGTAGAGTTCACATATTTTCAAGAGAATGCAAGACTTCAAAAGTCACAACATTTGTTCTTTTACTTTTCTTTCTTTCTCTTTCTCTTTTCTTTTCTTTCAATTTTTGTTTTTTGTTTGGCACTCAATAAGTATTAATGAAAGGCTGGGATATTAAACTGAATTTCCAGCTTGGTTTGAATGAGACCAATTCCTCAGAAGGATATGCTGGTCAAGTGAATTTCTATGGGAGAAGATGAAATAAAAGTATTCTGAAAACAGGGTGGGCCATCAAATAAATATCAAAAAAACCAGATCCTAGCAGAGGAGACCCTTCAGGCTGATTGATTCAATCTTTGCCTCTGGCAGAGAAGGATCATGATCTATGAAGTCTAATGAAGACGGGGACCTTATCTTAAAAAAGGGAACTGAGGTAGTAAGTGGGGCTGAGATTTGAATTGAGGCCATTTGTCTTTAAAGTCAGAGTTCTTTTCTTTCTTCCCTGAGGAAAAGCCTATAGTGCCGAGATTTCTTCAGGTAGTCTGAGCAAATATTTCTCAGCTCCCACCAATCCTGTTTGGTTTCTGAGATCAGGTGAGATGGATATGGTTAAGACTGGCATGGCTGCAGATATTCAGGTGAGTATGGCTATAAAAAGAGAAACATATTAAAGCTCTTAGCCATTATTTTTATATACTAAAGCGTCATACTTCACTATGGCCTTGATATTTTCAAACAAGCATTGTGATAAATTCTTTATGCATTTTATCTCATTTTATCTTTACAACTCTGTAAGGAAGGTACTATTACTATTTCCACTTTGCAAATAAGGAAACTGAGTCAAACAAGGGTTAAATGACTAGCCCAGCCTGTATTTGAACTCAGGTCTTCCTGAGCCTAACACTCTATTCAGAATATTATCTCACTTCCTGTTAAAGCTCTCCCAAAAGGATCATGGCCAAACAAGTGGGCCAGACCCATCCATGGACAATATGCCCAGCAGCCTCACCAAGGAAGCCCATCATTACATCATCTACAAGGTGCTCACTGTTGTGACTGTAGTAACTCTTAAAGTTCAAGTCAAGGAAAGATTGTATCCCAGGCTCCCCAAAACAGACCAAATCCCAGGCATTTGAAAAACCCCAGAATCCTAAGCCGATTCGGCAAGGCTTTTTTATTGTTTGTGTCTTCATCTCATTGAGGTTTAATCAAAGCTCATGTTCTTCATGGATGAGCCATGGGATTCGGCATCAACTGTGCTATTTGCTAGCTGGAGGTCCCTGAGGCTTTTTGCCTCAGTATGCTCATCTGAAAGAGGGGGTTTGACCAGATGGTTTCCCATGTCCTTTTCAGCTCTATGAGTCTATGAAAATTAACAGTATAATTTATTGGACTGTTATTATGTGTCCTGTCTTCAGGCTGACATTAAACCATTACTATTTGGTCCTCACTCCTGGCAATGGCAAACAGTATGGCACAGAAGAAGCACTGCCTTGGGACTTAAACTCAAACTCCATTGAAATTTACTCCCTATCTGACTTTGGCCAAACAACTTCAACTTCTTATACTTCAATTTCCTCATCTGTAAAATAAGGGTTTTGAACTAGTTGACCTAGAAATCTTATCCATCTCAAGTGCAATGGGTAGAGCACTGGACCCTGAGTCAGGAAGAACAGAGTTCAAATCCAAGCTCAAATATTTGCTAACAGCATAAATCTGGGTACTTAATTTCTGTCTGATTCAGTTTTTTTTAATTTTTTATTTCTTTAGCTTTTTACTTTCAAAATATATGCATAGATAGTTTCCAATATTCACCCTTGCAAAACCTTATATTCCAAATTGTTCTCCCTCCCTTCCCTCTCCCTTAGATGGCAAATAATCTATGTTAAATATATGTAATCTTCTATACATATTTCCACAATTATCATGCTACACAAGAAAAGCCAGATCAAAAAGTTAAAAACAAAAAGAAAGAAAACAAAAAGCAAGCAAAAAACAACAAAAAAGGTAAAAACACTATGTTGTGATCCACACTCAGTTCCCATAGTCCTCTCTCTGGGTGCAGATGGCTCTCTCCATCACAAGTCTATTGGAATTGGCCTGAATCACCTCATTGTTGAAGAGAGCCATGTCCATCAGAATTGATCATCGTATAATCTTGTTGTTGCTGTGTATAATGCTCCCTTGGTTCTACTCACTTCACTCAGCATCAGTTCATGTAAGTCTCTCTAGGCTTTTCTGAAACCATCCTGCTGATCATTTCTTATAGCACAATAATATTCCATAATATTCATATACCATAACTTTTATTGAGCCATTCTCTAACTAATGGGCATCCACCTAATTTCCAGTTCCTCACCACTACAAAAAGCTACCTAGGTTTCTTCATTTGTAAAATAGGAATAATGGTTGTGAGCATCAAATGAGAAAATATTTGTGAAGGTCTTTGCAAACCTAGTAGTGTAATATAAATGCTAGCTATTAGAATATTAGTTTATACTTAGAGGTTAGTTTTTTTGCAATATATTTTACATAGCCACTCTCATTACAACAAATCTAAGAAGTTGTTGATGAGGGTATTCATGATTTTTGGATTGGGAGAAAAGCTTCTAATATATAGTTTATTGAATCACAGCTGAGTTGACTTCTCATTTGATTCACTTAAACAAAGGTAGTAATGGCTATTTATATATCAAGTACTCAAGATAACAAAAGCCAAAAATACTATTTTCATTCAAGGAGATTATTTTGTCCTGATATTTTAAGACACTCATTGTTAAAGAAGCTCTAAAAATAGAGAAAATTTGGATGCTTTCATATGGTACAAGGCATGAGAGAGAAAAGAGTCAAGTTGGACACAAGGAGTAGTATGGCGATTTTGGGAACCTACCGGTTTTCATCACAGGCTGTATCACAGGTGGGGCAATATTCACAGAAACGGCCAACAATCCGAGGATCGGTGCACTCGCACTTCCCACACACACAAGCCCCTCTCCCACTGCACACCTGGCCCTTGGAATTGACACAATGTTGGGCAGAGGAAGATGGACATTGGCAACGGTCTCCTTCCCAACCATGGAAACACTTGCATCGACCTCCTTCACATTCCCCATGCCCTGTGAGGAAAAAAAAATAGGACATCAGTTCTGGGCTCCACGACTTTGGGAACAGTTCCATGACATTTATTCCCTTGTATGCTCCATGGCAACCCAATGACAGGAAGATGAATGAAGCTAGCCTTCTTTACTATTGGCCTAACATCAATATTTGCTAGGCCTAGTGAGTGTCTGTTTCCAAGGCCATTCATCCAGGAGTAATCTCATCCTACTTAATGTATTGTGTTGACAAGCGTGAAGTCAACTCTAGGTTGGCATCAAGGCTGTTTCTTTCTGGGGCCTGTGGAGTCATTTAGACTCTGCCTCGGCTCAGAATGATTTCTTCTAGACTACTTGATTGGCATTGCACCCTACTTTCAAAATTAAAAAAAAAGAAAACAAAATACAAGTTTACAAACAAAATCCTGAACTCATGTTAATTATCTGAATTATAACCTGAAAAGTCAGGACATTCAGTTAAAGGTCTCCACAGTGTATAATGTTATACATAATGTTTGCCAGGGACTGAGAAGACTACACAGGTCTATGAGTTAGATTTTGTTGGCAACTGGGGATAGGTTCTGCAAGTTCTCTGGTTATTGGTTAAGCCTGCTGGGAAACAAAGTTAATTCAGAGAGAATAATAGATTATTATTAGACTAAGTCCACTTGTTACAGCCAAAAGCCAATAGGGCAATGTTCATACCCACCCATTCTCAATGCTGATATATGCTTTTTTTTTTGTTTGAGTCTGTGTCATTTCCAGAGGTTAAAGTTTTAATTTGGGCCACTTGTTTATAAATGTGAAACATTGGTCACCAAAGAGACTCCCTAGGAGAGGGGATGGGCAGCAACTTAAAAACAAAACAAAACAACTTTAAATATATGCCCTCCTGGCAGCGGGTCAAGTTACTGTGCCTCATTTGTATATGGAAGACAGTACATTGATATTTGAGGCTGAAGAGAAAATAGTAGTGGTTGAAACCAGACTTAAGATGGGACCACTGAAGCAGTATCCTAGGGTTCAAATTTTGAAGGTGCTGACAGTATTTACATTCCTCTATAGAAACAATTGTAATGATCAAGTAGTTAGCAAAAATACTCAGATGCCCAAAGGAATCTGTGATCTCATTGATTTTGAGGTTCCTTCCAATAATGTGATTTGCCATCAAGAGTTGCTTCCTGGTTTTGTGCAGCTGCCATCATTGTCTTCTTATAAGTTTGCCATATAAAAGTCCACCTAGCATGCTGGTGACCTTCTTGTTAACCAAGTGGGGCACTCTAGTCATACACTTGTCATCCTTCATTCTTTTTTTTTTTTTTTTTTTTTTTTTTTTTGCTTTTTGCTGTGGCAATTAGGGTTAAGTGACTTGCCCAGGGTCATACAGCTAGGGAATGTTAAGTGTCTGAGACCAGATTTGAACTCAGTTCCTCCTGACTTCAGGGCTGGTGCTCTACCCACTGTGCCACCTACCTGCCCCTCATCCTTCAGTCTTGATGAAGATAATGATGACAGTGACAATAAATAAATAATAATAATAGCTAATACTTAGCACCAACTCTGCCATGTATAGAAATCACTGTGCTAAGCATCTTATAGATATATTTGTCTGCTCTTTACAACAAACTAGGAGAGAGGAATGGTTATTATCTCTATTTTGCAGATGAGGAAACTGAGTCAAGTCGAGATTTGTGACTTTCTCAGGTTCACACTTTATAAAAATCAGAGGTGAAATTCGAATTCAAATTTTCCTGATTCCATGTATAGTGCTCTACCACTGTGCGACTAGTTGACCAAATCAATTGCCCACTCATTCAGATAAATAACATTATTAATCATTTCCTCTCATTTTTCAGAGCTCCTCATTGGTTGTATTTTGCACCTTACTCATATTCACCATGTACCACTCCACTCCTCTTGAGAGTGACTATTGTCTTTAATTATTTGAAGACTCTTGTATTTTCCTGAGATGCAAAGCGTGGGGGGATATTAAAAAGATAACAACACTGCAGTTAGCTGAAGGCAATATGGCTGGCTCTTCTCTTATTTAATTCTGGACCCAACATTATCTATGTAAAACATATAGGATGATAGACACTCAAATCCACATTGTAATCTGGAAATAGTCATTCTTCAATCAGTTTGATTTTTTTTTCTTTCCTGCTTGGATGATCAGGTCAAATTCCTTTGAGCGATTATAGATCTATTCTCAAAAGCTCTGCAGGTTTCAGAGGCTTGACATAATTAATATTCTATCAGCTCACGCTTCTCACATAATATGATCCAAATATCATGGATCCACTGTGCTTGATGGAGAAAGACATTTTTTGTCATGAATCATAAATATTTTCCGTTTTTCTTTCTCATGGCATTCATTTCCTTTTTATCCTTATGTATTTGGAATGACTTTGTTCAGTTGTATATCTTACCAAACTTAAAAATCAACAACAAACAAACTAGTTTTGCCTTCCATTGCTTCTCCCTGCTTCATGAGCAAATGTCTAGTGCTCTTCTACAGGAGATTTTACAAACAAGTTTGTGTCCTAACCAAGTATTGCCTTTAGTACTCATCTTTCCATTTGGCAAGTAAATTATATGTTGCTAAGTAAGATACTTTCAAGGATTTTTAAAAATCCCTAGTTGTGGCCATTAATTTTTATTGGTTAAACTTCTGGTTGAAATTATTATAATCAGTGTGGATATCACTTCTGTTATCTGTTTCCCATGTTTTATTGTCAATCGTTTGTTGAAATAGTATGTGATTAAGGTATTTCAAATGTAAGTCACATATTTTTCTCATTTTCTTCTTACTTTTTAGTAATGATAATCTTAGTCTTGACAAATTGATGGGCTTCCTGATCACAGACAGCTCACTCAGGGCATACCAATAACAAATCTTTTCCTGTTTATTAAACTATGGTCTACTTAATATATAATGTTAGAAGGTATATTGCTTGGTCCAACCAGCTGTTTTCATGAAGAGAGCCCTTGTGATATAAAGACAAGTTAAGAAATTTGTAGGCATTCTTCTTGAGCCATCTGTGATTTTTTTTCTTCTTTTCTTATTTTAGCTTTGAAATGAGCAAGTATCAGAGTATATGTTGACTTAATTTGTAGGGTCTTAAAATTGTTTTTGTAGAATTTCTCTACTACTTGGTCTTCAGCAAATGGTCTTGATATATAAGCTACAATTAATTTTGGATTGGGATTTCTGCAAATATTTATCATTAATATTGCAATATATGTTGGCTAAGTACCCCACGAAATAATGCTTCTGGTTGCCTTTAGGAATATAAAACCTATTTAGTAGATGTTTTTTTTTCCCTCTGCAAGGAGGAACTATAAATCATCCATCAATTTATCTATAATGATATTAGAACTACTTTTGTTCATAGTAATAATGTTAAGATTAACATGATTCAACTCCTCATCCATAAGTCCCTTTGTGTTGATCACTGGATAAGGATCTCACACATCAATATTCAACTTAGAGAAGAAACAGTCTAAGTAATTTGTGATTCTTTAACTCCCTCTACTCCTTTCTTACAAGTCTGCATCCATTACTGGAGAGGTAGAAGGGGACTCCAGAGCACTAAATGTCAAATAATCTGTCATTGGGAACAGTCAAACCTATAGCAACATGTCCCTCCATCCTTAGCTTAAATTGGTCCTCTGAAAACAAACTCAATCTGCTGTAAGGACTATACTTGAAGCCCTTCCATCTTGGTAAAGTCTTCAAAATCTTGTCTTTATTTGAATAGTTTTATGAAAATAGAGTCACCTCTATGCCATGGAGAAGCATCAGAATGAAAAAAAAAACTGTAAAAATAAAATTACAAAATGGTAAACTTACTCCTCCACTGACTATATGTTTAAGTAATTTTCTCCCCATTCTAGCTCTATTCCCTTCTTCCTTCCCTATGAGGATTTCTGTGTCTTGTAGTATTTATCTCACCATTGTCACATGAATTTTCTTTCAAAAGTTGACTTGATTTGACTTGACTTGAGGAACACTTTATATTATTCACCTAAGGAATCAAAATGGATAGTTAGGGTCCTGATTGTCATCTAAGGACCCTGATAATTTTTAAGTGTTGAGAGACATGGTGACAATCTTCAGTAGCACCCTCTCTATGATTTATTCCTTACAGTCCAAAATTAGATACAGAATGGAAAAACCCCCACTTAGATAAAAAATAGGACAAAAGGGTGACTAGGACTTCTTTCCTTTCTGTAGCATTCCTATTCTCCCTATTAAAGTAAAGCACGGCAAGGTAAATATCCTGGATATAAAACATCTTTAATAAAAATGAAAACAAAATACACTCTCCAAATCAATATCTATATAAGTTTAACGATTCATAGAGTATGGCAGAGGTTGTTAAATCATGGTCTATGAACTTTTATTCAAGTACTTGGATAACCATTCCAATACAATTAGTTTCATTTGTAATCCCTATATATTTTATTTATAGCACTCCAATAAGGAGTCCAAAGGCTTCATCAGATCATAACATAAAAATGTTTAAAACTCCTTGGATTATCAAAATTGGAAGAAGCAGAAAAGTTAGTATCACTTACTATGCAGTTGCTAGGTGTTGTTGAAGTAAACAGATTTCTTCATGGTAAATGATTTCAGAGAAAACACAATTTAAATGCATTGGGCTAATCACAATAGAAACTTCCTTAAAATGGCACAAAACGGAGTTATTCTATTTCACCCAATAACCAAGCATTTTATCTAAATCATAGGTCTTTTATCTTACCTCTAGATGGCAGTAAATATGATTAGATAAAAAATTTATTAGCTGATTATAATTTTAAAATGTTATGTTTATGGAACACAATAGAGAGAGGAACACTTCAAATGAAATGCTTGACTCATTTTCATGAACACAACCTTTGTATTTGACTATGACATTAAATTGGAAATATTTAGTTTATGTAACTTGCATATTTTTACATATAGAAATAATAATAATAGCAACTCATAAATTACTTTAATGTTCCCAAACTACTTTGATCCTTTCTATATTGCATATAGAAATAATAATAATAATAGCAACTCATACTTATAAATTACTTTAAGGTTCCCAAACTACTTTGATTCTTTCTATATTGCATATAGAAATAATAATAATAATAATAGCAACTCATATTTATAAATCACTTTAAGGTTTGGGAGCCACATATATATATATGTATACATACATATATATGTATATATATTTAAAACTACTTTAGTCCTCACCTTGTATGAGGTGAGAACTATTCCTATTCCCATTTTATGCTTGTAGAAACTGAGTCCCAGAGAAGTTATCTGTCCACAGTCATACAAGCAAATAAAAAAGAATCATTTATATAATATATAACAATTTATATAATTATTTATTATGCTCACTCATTATATGTGTACAAAATATCTGTAATTTCATCAGCTTCTCAGGATGGGAAACCCTTCCTCAATACAAATTATAATCAATTTATGATTTAGTAGATAAGTTCTAAAGAAGTGCTTGATGGACACAGAGATTTCATGATTTGCTCAGGGTGCCACAGTCATTATGTGATTAAGGAGGGATTTGAACTCTCTTTGGCACTGCTTGCTATAGTCTACAAGTCTCTATGCTTTAACAGTTATTTATTGGAGACTCAGAATCTGTTTTGTTTTTCCCTAAATTTTTCCAAGAATGAGAAATGGATTTACTTATGGATGGTTCCCAACAATTCTTAAAGAAAGAACGTCCTTTAAACTCTCATGTAGAGGAAATATTTATGTGTGCTCAAATGAGTTGAAGTTAGTACATTTGATTCTGGCAGCCAGGATACACATGTCAAGAATTACTTGGGATTGGCTCTCTTATTTTTTTCTCCCTGTAAAAGGCCGGGAAATAGACAAGAGTTCCCATTCTGAAAAGGTTTAACACATAGATGTATATGCCTTGTGCTATTTGACATTTTTTTGGACGTCTCTCATCTTAAGCCCTGATAGTCAGGCCAAATCCAACGATGCTAAATTTACATGTGGTAATTTAATGCAATGCTAACACATAGACCAGTGCAAAATAGAACAGTAAAAGTGTAATTAAAATTTCAAGCTCACCAGCACACAGGTTTCCATGGTGATATGGGCAGGAAAAGTCATCCATTTCACAGTATTTTCCATATACTTTTCCAAGTTTAGTTTTGTGACAGAAACATTTCCCACATATGCAGACACCTTGACCACTGCAGATGGGCTGGTTTTTTTGTGCCTTGCAACTGTCTAGGGGAGATTTGTCTTCATCAAAATGGCACTTGTCACCATCACACTGGGGGCAAGTGGGCTCTAAGAGACTTTCATCTACACATTTCTGTTTGGGGCTTCTACCATCATCACATCGGCAGCTACAGTTCCTAGAGATGTGGACTTTGGTACTTTCGTTGAAACCGATAGGCTTGATGATGGCATAATCTCTCCCACCAGCTCCATCACATCTATCCATGGTCACAGTGATATTAAATAGAACCTGGAGAAAAACAAAGCATAGCGATCATTATAGGTTCCAGCCATCTCTCCTCCTCCAAACATATCTCTATGTTCCAACCAAATGTGATGGGGAAAGCAGAAAAGCTGATCTTGACTTTTAAGCCAACATCAACAAGCATTTATTATGCACCTGCTACATCCCATACACTGTGCTAAGGGCTGAGAGTACCAACAAAGGCAAAACATACCTTCAAAGAGCTTACCGTCTAATGGGCAAGAAAACATCTCGAACTATCTACTAGACATAGGATGTCCCATATATATGTACAGCTTAAACTCAATATTTCCAACCTGAATTCATTATCTTGTTCCCCCAACCCTCCATTCTTCCAAACTTTTCTACCATCCTTCAGTCAGTGAGATTTGCAAAGTAGATGTCTTCCTTGACTCCTCATCCCCCCACCCTACCCAATCTCCATATCTAGTGCCAAGTCCTTTTAATGTTAACTTTCTAGTTTAATTTCCATTCAGACATTTAATTCATCTTCATAAATGCCAGATCTGACTAAGTCATCTTCCTACTCAATAAACTACAATGGATCCCTAAATTCCCCAAATCACATGTCTCTTCCTACTCTTAACAGTCTTCTACCTCAACCCACTCCAGTCCCATCATCTACATATCAATCCAGTGACAAGATCCTGCATCTCCAGGCATTTGCTCTCCCTATCTCCATTTCCTAGATCTCTTGGATCTATTCTTGTATAAATTGAAAACCCCAACTTCTACAAAAAAGCTTTTACCAATCCTCCTTAATGTTAGTGCTTTTCTTATGATGATTATCACCAATTTATCATATATATAGTGTGTACCCAATAACTTATATGTTATCTCCACTAAACTAGGAGTTCCTTGAGAGCAACACTTTTTTTTTGCCTTTTTTGTAAGTGCTTTTTTGAGTGCTTATTACTGTACCTGGTTCATAGTCGATGCTTAATAAATGCTTGTTGACTCATTGATGACAAACCAAATAGGTCCATAATATATTTGAAGTAATCAACAGGGGAAGGAGTTACTATTCCAGAGATCCAGACATGTATCTTGCAGAAGGGAATGTTTAGATGAGGAAGGAAAGCAGGAAGCTAAGAGATAGTCATGAGGAAGGAGAAAATCCCAGGCAGAGGGGATAATCGGTGAAAATGCTGGCAAAATGGAAATGGAATGATCGAGCAGCTTGTTGGGTGGGACAGCCATGAAGGCCAATGTTACTGACTCAGAGAATACATGAAGAGCTATGAGGTATAGAAGAAGACTTAAATGTAGCAAGGGACAAGGCCATGAAGGGTTTTAAAAGCCAAACAATGTAATTTATATTTGATCCTGCAGGTGATAAGAAGCAATTGGAGATTATTGAATAAGGAGGAGAAAGTGGGATAATCAGATCCACTTAGGACAATTAATTTGACAGCTGAGGAGAGAGATGGGTGAAAACTGAGGCAGAGAGCAAAACCAGTGGACCATTGAAATAGTCCAAGGGATGAGACAACGAGGGCACCAGGACAGTGGTAATAGCAGAGGAAACAAAGGGCCATAAATGAGAGATTTTAGGAAGATAAATCAATAGGACTTGGCAAAAATAGATACTGAAGGTTAGCTATGATGATGGAGGATGGGAAAGGAATAAGCATTTAGTAAGCTCCTACTATGAGCAAAGCTTTACAAATACTGTCTCATAATAGCTCACAATAGCTCTATGGGGTAGGTGCTCTTATCATACCCATTTTGAGGGACTGGGTAAAACTGAGGTAAACTGAGGTTAAGTTATTTTCTATTTACAGAAGCTAATAAGCTTCACAAGCTAATAAATGTCTGAGACTGGATTTGAATTCAAGTCTTCTGGACTCCATGCCCAGTGCTCTCCCCACTGTGTCACATAGAATAAGGAGATAAGGATGACACTTGGGTGAGTAAGAAGTGGAGTCCTTGACAGTAATGAGAAAGTGAAGAAGGAGCAGAAATTAGATGTCATTGAGTTTTGTTTTAAAGAAGTTGAGGATAAGCTGTCTACAAGACAGTAGATTGGAAGTGTCCAATAAGCAGTGGTATGTAAAACTGGGGGTCAGAGCCAGCTAATTAGATCTGAGAATCATTGATTCCTTCCAATAACTCAGTTGTGGATTTTTGATCATGTATTGAGAGTGAGGGAAAAGAGCTGTACAATCTAAGAGCCAAATAATCAGTGATTGAGAGGAATATTAGAGTTCAGAGAGTCATAGAATTCAACCTAAATGGAACTTTTGAAATTATCTTCTTCTTTTACTGTAGATTAGAAAACTGAGGACCAGGGATTCCCTTCCTTCCCCTGCCGAAGTCCTTCAGGCGACAGAGTTAGGATGTTACCTAAGGTCCTCTCATGCTAAATCTGGTACTTTTTCCACTATAACAAGTTACTCTAGTTGAAAAGAATATCAGAAAACATTTAGCCCTGAACATCTCCTCTCTGCCATAGACATAGGAAAGTGTCTTGAAGATCTTCCTATCATCTCCCAAAGCACCTTCTTCTACTTTTGAACAGTTTTGATTGTTAGGGAGCTTTCCCTTACATGATTCCCAGACAAAGATGGCCAGCACCATGGTTAGGTCCACTCAGAAAAGTTAATGTCAAGTTATGCCTCGGGAATTATGTAGAATAAGAAGGCATTGAATGCCTTGAGATCTGCAGTGTCAACAGTACTTTTCCCCTTTATGAGATCATGGAAGCCCTGAAGGAAGAGCCACTCTATCCTTCATCAGTGTGGAACTGAATTTTCAGCCACATGGTAAACTCAGTGCAGAAAGTCCTTCCATGATTTAGAGCAGTACCTCCTTAATTGCTTATGGTTTTGGACAATGTCCAAGGGCAATGAGCAGGCCAGTGAACTGGCCCCGGGCACATTACTGGGTTGCACCAGAGGCAAGCCAGCCAAGGCTAGCTCTCTCAGCTCAAATGATATGGGCTCAGCTGGGGAATCACCTCTACGTATTACTCCCTTTGTGACTTGGAGTCAGTTATTTCAACTCCTTAAGCTGCAATCTATTCCTCTATAAAATGAGGGGGTAGATTAATGGCTTCTGAAGTTACTTCCAGCTTTAGAGTTGGCTCCTATAATTTCTAATCACAACCACTTACTACTCTGGAAACAGATTAAGAAGAAACTATTGGTGCCCTCGGTGCCCTCCCTTCTCATTTTGAAATTAGGTGGTGACTGCTATTTTCTGATGTCAGCTTTCTTACTGACTCATGAAATCCAGCAAAAGAGCTCAGGGGTGTTAGGAACTCATATCACATCATGTAACTAGCCTTGACCTTGGACACTTGCCCTATTGCTTTTGACTAATGTCATTTCCCACACATTTAACATAGTGCCTGGCACATAGTAGGTACTTAATACATGTTTATTGATGATGATCACCAATGATGATTTCAGTGGAGGACCTTAAAGGTAGACTGAAATCAAATGTCTACAAGAAGTCTTTCTTGGTCCTCCTTTATTTAAGTGCATTCCCAATGCAGTTACCTCCCATTTATCCTATATAGGTCATGCATGTAGACAGATGTTTACAGGTGGTCTCCCCATTTTAATGGGATCTCCTTGAACGGGGGAGCACTGTGATTTTGACCTCCTTTGTATTTTCTGTGATTAACAGTGGTACAACAGGTGCTTAAAAGCTTAAGGCTTTTATTCAATTCTAATATGGTGTTATAAGCAACAAAAGTTATAAAATATAATGTTATAAGCACCGGCATAATAATCCATAATACCTTGAATATAAGGAAATATTAGGAAGATAGTAACTTGTTCTCAATGCTTCCATCTGAACTCCACTAAAAAAGATGAATGTGAATTAATAATAAAAGTTATAACAGCAATCACACTATCTTTCATTTCTATAGGACTCCTTGAGACTTCTCAGAGCAATCTTTTGAAGGAGCTGTCCAAGTGTCATTAACAGAGAGGGTGGGTTGGTGGGACATAATGGGCTGAAAATGCTGGTTATCGTAGGACCTGGGTTGGCAGTTCATTTCTGGAAATTAACCTTTTTTACTTTGGGGAAGTAACTTCATCCTTCGCCTGGGCCTCCTCTTATTCATCTGTAACACAAAGTGGGTGGACTGGGTGACCTCTAAGGTCCTTTCCTAACTCTGAATTCTCTGAACTTTGGAAGCATTTAGTGACTTATCCGTGGGCACAGAGCTGGTATACATCCAAGCTGGGATTTGAACGAAGGCCCCCTGGCTCTGAGCCCAGGGTTTTCTCTACTCAGCATTCAGAACTCGTTTGGGTAGAATGCAGGGTCACGGACTATTTGGTGCAGTGGATTGCTTCCACGGGCTAAGGTGGAGGGCTGTTCCCCCGTGGCTTCTCCAGTTGGCTGAGCAAGATGTTCTAACAGACGTTCCTTCTGTTCTTTTTTCCCCAGAGGCCTGAGAGGAAGGCTAAAACCCTCTACTTTCTCCTCCTAGTTTTTGCCAGAATGGGGAGAAACCTCTACTTTCTCTTCATTAGGGAACAAAAAGTAGTTTCTCTTGGATAAGAGCAAGCCTTGTTTGTCATTTGAAATGAGAGTAAAGCTGCTCTGGAAGCTCTAAAGACCTCTTTTTTTTACCTCAGATTTCCGCAGGTAGCATGGGGGAAGGGAGAGCAAGCCTTCTGAATGGCTTCATCTCCTTGGTGGGCATTGCTAGGCCCGGAGGGAAGTATTTGGGGTTGGCATGAATCAGGCATCCTGTCATGGCTTTTTCTTGCCAATCTCCTCCTCTTGGCCATCTCCATGTGCTCCATTGTTGGCTCACCCTTAAGCCTTCAGCCCCTTAAGCAGTTCTGGAAAAGGAAAAAAATCCTCTTTGCTGGTCTGGCCCCCCTTACAACTAAGGCACACAATTTTCTCCAGCCTTTCTTGTTGGTCCCTAGGCCTTATATTTAATCAAAGATTACAAAACTGAACCTACTCCATTTAAAATGTGTTAGGTCGACGGAGGCTATTTTTTCTTTTTGGAGTCTTTGAAAAATCACCAGCGTTAGATGCTGCATTTCCAAAGCTGTATTTTTTCGTGTCCATGAATCCTAAGGATTAACAGATGTGTGGGGGCATAAGAAGGTTTGTAGCATAAGGTGCTGCCAACATTAATAGCGAAGTCTAACTAAGGAGTTTATGTAATGAAGAGGTCATCTGAGTTTTCCCGAGAGTAATGCTGTTTGTACTACTCGGCTGAAGGAGAAAGAGAAAAAGAATTAGACAAAGAAGAGGGAGAATGAGAACGAAGGAAAAGGAACCTGCCAAGCCCCAGCTATTGAGAGGAAGGCTTGCGTCTAAAAGGTTAACCCTTCCGGAGCGAGGGCATTTCAAAACTCCTTACTACATACATAGCTCAGTTGTTCTTTTCGTTTCAGAAAAACCTGAGATTATATTTAACAGAGTTAGAATTATGAGCTGTTGCAGCTGAATGAGAACTAGGAGATGATCCTGATAGAGCCTTCTTTTTCATCTTACGAAAGAGGCAGCTGAGGCCCAAGGAAAGAAAAGCACTTGGCCAGGGTCACATGAATTTGATGGTGGAGCTGAGAGTAGATTGTGAAATCTGCCATATTTAAGATTGTTAGAAAATAAGAAAAAATATAGATGGTGAGCAAAGAAGAACTAATAAGAATCATAAAACTGTAGGAATTTATATATATATGTATATATATTATATTTATATAAAAAATCCAATGGAGCCTGGAATGGTTTGTAACATCCAAAGATTCTATACTTTCTGGCCAATCCTTGACAAAATTATTTAAGAAATGAAGAACAAGATTCCTTCTAATGAAATCTAGATGTACTCTCTAAAAAGAAAGGTGAAAATAAAATTTTAATGGTACATTCCCAGGTATCAGAGTCACCATTTCACAAAGATTTTCCTTATGAGCATTAAAACACAAAATAGCATCACTTGTACAAAATATTTCTCTGGAAATATTGAGAAGAGAGAGGGAGAGAAGAATAGAGAGAAAGGAAGGAGGGAGGGAGGGAGGAAAAGAGAGAGAGAGAGAAAACTTTACAAATAATCAAGTACAATTTCAGATTTTATTGATAGGGAAACTGAGGTCCAGAGAGTTTCATTAACTTAGACAAGGTCATGTATATAAGGAGTTTCAGAAGCCCGTTTTTCAATTATCCCAATATCTTTGCATAACACCTCTTCCATAGGAATCTTATTTTTATTCCTTCTTTCCTTTTCCCTAAATCATTATATCAGGAAATCTATTGAAGTAAGTTGGAACCAGAGCTATCAATAAAAATGTTCTGAGGACTTTAAATCTAGTTTCCTCTAATTTTTGTCCCCTTTTTGGTTCCCACCTCTATCTCAAGAGATTTGTCCTTGTCTTATAGAATTTTCAGAATAGAAACTAGCAAAGTGATAAAATTATGAGACTGATAAATCACAGACAAAGACTTTACAGCTGGAAGGATCCATGGAAACAACCTAGAGCAATCCCAGAGCATAGAAGCTACCTGAGGACTATATTCATGCATTTGTGAAACGCTTGTTAACTCAAAGCCAGTTCTTTCTTTTCATGGATGAGGAAACTGAGGAAAAATGAAAGTGACAGAATTCTTCAATGTCACAAGAAATCGGCCTCTTCTGACTCCAAATCCAGTGCTCTCCTATCACATTAATGATCAAAAGACATTGATGAGCCAATTGTCTAAGTGACATGGAACGTTAGAGAGGCCCTTGTCCCAAAAGACTGGCTACAATTTGGAGAATATCTCTATATTGGCTCATAGGATCCAAAGACAAGGACTTTGGGAGTTCAATAAATCACTTTGTATAACCCAAATATAAGAATTCCCTCAAAAACAACGTGCCTTACAAATTCACCAAACTGCAGTAAAATCTGCCACTTATTTTACTTTATGAAAAATGTGTCCCCAGTTTCCCCAATGGGACCAAGATTACCTTGGGATGAGACAGAACTCTGTGGTAGAAAGTGTCCCAGCCCGAGTACCAAAAGACCTGGATTGAAGGCTGAATTCTGCTGCTGGCTAGCCATATGCCCATGAGGAAATCAAGGCAACCAGTATTTAGGATGTACCAGCACTATGCAAAGCAGTGGGCAAACGTACACATTTCTGTGAGCCTCAGTTTCCTCGGTGGTAAAATAAGGACAAATGCTCTGCGAAGGCCCTCTCCAAGGTACCTTCTACCTTTGACATTCTCTACTTGAGTTCTCTGAAGGGGCTGGGAGGGGAGGGTCCCGACGTCTACCTACTTCGTCGCTGCTGGTCACATTTCTGCATCCTTCCATCCCTGTATGTCTGCTCCCATCAGGACAGATGGCTGTGATGGTAAAATGGACTCCTGGGATCCGATTCTCCACCTGAACTCTCACCTCAGAAATCAGTTTCTGCAAAGGACAATACCTTCAATTATTGGGCCCCGAGCGTCCCAACGAGAAGTGGGGAAGCAGTCGAGCATATTCAGAGCATGTTTGACTTCATGGTTCTAGCACAATCAAAGAAGACATACACCATCTATATATCTGTTTGCAACAAAGGACTGAATGAAAGCATTGTTTTCATCCCACAGACCCAACTGTGCCTCAAATGCATAAGGGAGAACAGGCAACTCCAAGGAAAAGGATTTGGACGCCCCTATTTTGATTGCAGTCTCCTCGCCAATTTGTGGGCCTTACGAGAGTGTACAAAGTTTTGCTCAGTCTGGATGTTCCCCAGATGGGCATTGTTTCTTAGTGTTAATGCTCCCCTTTCATAGTATGGCTCCAATAAAACAGTGGGGAGCCCATCTATCATCATGGAGGGCAGAGAGCCTTGACAGCTGGAAGGCTGGAGCCCGCAGCTGCAAAAGAAAACATTTCACTTTCACAGACTTGAGCCCGTTAGAAAAGCTCGTGGACTTGACTGACAGAGATTGGACAAGAAACTTTCCTTCCTGGGGCCATTTCTACTTGTTGCTGCCCCAAAAAGGAGATGTCTGCACTTGCCCCCACCTTTTTTTATTTCATAATTGAAGTAAGGGGCTGGAGGCTGCCCAGGGATTGGGGAAAACCTCTGGCGCCTACCATTGACTGCCATGTTTGTCTAAGCCTCCCATCATGGCAAGGCCTCTGATGGGGTCAGAAACACGTTTCTCGAATGAGAGCGTTTTCTCCCCTACCACAGACATCAGTGCCAATGGATCCTGAGGACCTTTGCAGAGTATGAGGCAAGAACCCTCTGCATCTGCGATACTGGAGAAGAGCTTGATCCAGAAGTCCCAAACCCAGGAACCAAGGAAAGGCAAACAGAGGGAATGCAGTAGAGAGAGGGGAGGAGAAAGCAGGGGGAAGAAACCTCAAACAATTTCTCAAGGGGAAAAGGGCAAAGCTTCCAGACTAATGACTAAATCCCATAACTTAATGCCAGGATGATCTGGGTTTGAATCACCCATGTGACACTGCTTGGATTATGTAACTTCTCTGCCTTAGTTTCCTCATCTGTAAAATGAAAAGGTGGATTCAATGACTTCACCCTTCCCTTCCAGATCTTAATCTGTGCACCATGAAGAATTATGAGAAAAGTATACTCCTCATACCTGAAGTTCTCCTCCTATTCCTCATCTCCACCTCCTGTTTCATGAATTATCTTTTTAGCTCAGGGTCTGGTACTTAGTAGGGATATATTAAATTCTTCTTGACTGATTGAGTAATAAAATGGGTGACATCAAGAGATGCCCTGGAGAGGATAGAATTAGGGCAAATCTGGCAAAGAGGCAACTTTAGACTTGATAAGAAACATTTCTTCCATTTCTAGATATTTAAAAATGGAATGTGCTGATTTAGGAGGAAAGAAGCTTCTCCTCTTGAAGTAGAGGATGGAGGGGCACTTGTGGGATATGGGCAGAGGAGAAAATCAGCTGGAAATGGGCCCGTTAACATGGTAGACAGTGTCCAATGGAATACATTCTTACAGATTTATTAAAATTTATTTAATTACATTTATTTATACTGCTGGTGAATTGTCAGATCTGAGAATTATCAGAGTTGAAGGGGATCATTTCTCAACTTTCTTTGTTCTCTCCCCCATCATTCAGTGTTCATCTTGGCCATATCTGTCTACTTTCTTATTTCCACCTTGGTGATCTCACATTAGCTACCCATTTTCCATGCATCAAATACTCTCCCCCTCACACCTTTCAAACCCCTTTGGTCCATTCGAGACTTATTGAATATAGGAAGAAGTTCATTATTGGTATTTGACTCTCTGATATTTAACATAATATTGTTTTGTGTTTATTTTCTATGTTTCTATATAAATATACACACATGTATGTGAGTGTGGGTCATTTTCTATGTCTGTGTTGTATAATATATAAACTCCTTGAGGTCAGGAATTGTGTTTATTTTTTATCCCCCAGTGCTTAGCAAATTGCCTGGTATACAATAAGTACCCCATAAATGCTTGTTGATTATTGAATTACTCTTTCAGGAAGTCACTGGTTTCTCCATTTTGACTGAGATGGCTAGTTGACTCAGGCAATACCTTTTCAATTCAATTTAAGGGAATTGCAAACTGTTTAACTTAGCTGGCTTTAAAAAAATTCTCCATCTGCCTTCCCCTGGGGCTCAGGGCAGTGCTCAGCTCAGTAAACAGAATGCCATGAACACTTCATACTGTTCTTTTCTAGCATCCTTACTCCCTACTTCCCTCCACATCCTCCATGACCTGATGACACTGGCCTCCTTGCTTGCACATGACACTCATGACTGGACATCCTCTCTGACTGTTCCCTATACCTGCACTTCTCTTCCTCCTCATTTCCAACTCCTGTGCTATGAATTATATTTTTAGCTCATAGAGTAGGTTTATAATAGATTCTTCTTGATTGATTAAGAAAATGGATGACACAGAGAGATGTCCTAGAGAGGACAAAACTAGGGCAGAAGTGGTACCCCCAATGACAGAGATGGTGGAATCCTTCCTGGAGTTTTTATAACCTGTAAGTTTGCAAAGTTTCCTCATTAGTTAATTAATTTAATTAATAAATTAAAATTAGGGGGAATCATCAGCTGTTACTGTGTTATCCATGCATCTTGCCTTTTAGCTCCTTCTTTGCCATAGAAAACTGCATCCTGAAAACCCTCAAATAAACAAATAAAAAGAGAGACTTGTTCCTGGTCAACATACCTGATAGGCATCCACCACCAAGTTGTTGAGGTTTGCTGCTTTTGATTCAATTTGGCCAGCCACGGTGCCAGGTAAGAGGGGCAGGAGATCCTGTAACAAAAGGCACACACATGGCTATGTGACGGCAATCTGTGATGGGTTCCTGAGCATCTGTGGGGCATTTCCTGAGTGTCTGGTGCTGGGCTAGGCAGAGATCTGGGGCCCTCCAACTGTTATGCCGGGAACTCGGAGTTGGGTTGGGAAAATAAGACATTCAACTAATTCATGAACATGATCAGATTACTGACACTGTTTTTGTTCTGGCCACGGTCTATGATGTGTTGGAGTAATTGGGCGACTTAATGATTTCTTCCCTGAATAAAAACCACATCCCAAATCTGATTACTTGTCAGGGAGGGATATTTGGGAATGAATGAATGAACAAGTACTTCCCTGGTATTATTGCATATAAAGCGCCATGCTAAACAAAGGAGACACGACTTGAATAGACAGAAAGACTGCAGTATAATGACTGACTTGACCATAATAGAAGTAGGAGCCTCCAAATTTTGAGCAGCAGCCAGGTAGTGAAGTGGACAGATCGCTGGATAAATCTAGTTCAAATACTACTACTGCCTGACCCTGGGGAAGTGAGTTACTTAACTCTGAACCTCAGTTTTTCATCTATAAACTGAGTGGTTAGACTTGATGGCTATTAAGGTCTTTTCTAATTTTGTCTGGTTCTGTGATTAGTTTTTCTCCCATCAGGAAGGAGGAAGGCAGGGTAGGGAAGGCAACAATAATTACTGGAAAACCAAGTTGAATTAGTGAGCTAAGGGGTACCTGGGTGGGAAATTCATTGCTATGTAGAAAGATGAAGACGAAAGATCTACAGGGTTATGATCACCTTTTCACAGATCAACTTATCTAATCTCAGCTCAGAAAATAGACAATGGTGCCATGTTCCAGAACTGGAATATGGCCCCTTTGAAATCTGCCTATTGACAGCTCTGATTTGCTCTGGACCTTACTTTCCTTAACTGTGAAACGAAGGGTTTGAACTAGATGGCTGGCTGCTAGGATCCCAGAGAGGTAAAGTAAAAGTCAATTGTACATGTCTAGTAGTTGTAGTGGTCAGTGAGGAAGGGGGTACTTTTTGACCACCTGATCCAGTGACTCTATTCCAGTAGTTTCTATGAGGCTAGTAGCTTTCCTGGCCTTAAGATATAAGAAATAAAATATCATGGAAGGTAGAGATTTTTAGAAATAGGTGAGGGTAAATGGCATCAGAAGCTGCTGAGGTCATAGAGGATGGGCATATTGTTGACCTGGAGTTGCAGCGGCAGTTTCAGTAAAATGCTGAGGGTAAAAAGGTAGATTGGGGGGTGTTTCTGGAACATACTTTGTACCCTGATGCATTTTCCTCAAAGACACACTGAATAACTCGCTCTACGTAACTTGGATTTTCACTATTTGCACTGCTCCATTAAAGAAAGGCACTTTGTGTTCAAAGGAGTGCAAGGAAAAAAGATGAGGCCCTGAGAACTGGGGAAATCATACCTCAGCAATCCTGTAATCTGACTTTTTCATTTTAGAAATGAATATTATGGACATGGAAAGATTAGCCCAAAGTCACAGTCATAGTCTATAGGAGAGCCACATTCTGAATTCAGCTCTTCTGATGTCAAATCAAAGGCTGTTTGCACTATTTCAGTCTCCTTCAAACCTCTGAAGCACACTTCAATGTGTGTTCTCTCACTACTACATAGTTTCCTTAGGGTGTCCAAACTGATCTTAGATCATCCTTTGGGCAAAGGATCTAGGGGAGGAAGAATTAATTTGGGACATGATCCTGGTGAATCTTGGCTTGGTACAAGACTCACCTCAAACTATATTAGTGAAAATGCATTGAAATTTCTAGGGTACACCATAATTGGATCTAGTCAGATTAAGCCATATTTTGGTTATCTCCCCATCAGATGGTATGGTGTAGACCAACAATGACAAGATTGAGAATGAGAATTAAAAAGGTAAAGCACGAAACCAATGGTTATCTAGTTCACAAAATTTTTCTTAGTAATGAACTCCCTTGGAAGTGTCCCTTATTATCTTGGAAGTCAGAAGAGTACAATGCCGAGAGTAGAGGATATAGAACCTAAAGAACTGAGTTCAAATTCTGGATCTGTCACTTAATACCTTTGGGATTGTGGACAAATCATGTCACTTCTTGGGGTCTCCATTTCTCCACTTATAACAGAAAAAGTATTAGGGTAGGTGATCTTCAATTTTATTTCTAGCCTTAAATTTGTGATTCCATGTTTGTTATTTTGAATTTATAGATAATGATGAAGAGGAAGAGGATATGGAGGAGGAATCATCTGACCCCAGACCGTCTCGGTATATTCTTTTTAATATATACTTAGCAAATATGATGAATGACTTAAGGAGGGTTGAAAGTGGAACCAGCAATACGCAGATTCTCATTTGTGGTTCCAAAGAATTTCTTTGTTTCAGAAATACCCCTAATTTGTTACATGAATAAAATTTTAAAAGCAAAAACATTTCAGAATTTTCCTACCTTGTACCAATGAAACTGCTTTCCTTGGACTGCAAAAATAACATTAATATTGTTGTCTATTAATTTTTCTGCAAGTTGACCCAGTGAGGGATGCTCCTGTAAGACAGAAGGGAATAGAAGAAGTCACATTTAGGAAATGGGCCTCAGGTCTACGGGTTCACATTAAAAGCAATAGGACTCTAGATTTGGAGCTGGAATGGTCTTCAGAGGCTATCTAGTGCAATTTCCTTATATTATAGTTGAAGAAATTAAGTCCAGTTATGTGACCTGCCCATGGTAACAGAGATTCTTGCCCAAGTGTCAGAGATGTTGGCAAAGCCCAGGTCATCTGACTCCAAAGCCGGTATGGTTTTTCACTATGTGAAACCTTTGAGGACACATTTTCATGCTTTGAACCCCTAGTACCTAGCAGAATATTGTGATATATTGTAGACACTTAACAAATGCTTATGGAATTAGCTGGGCAGAGCTATAATCTGGGTAGCGGTATGAGAGTTCCTGTCAAAAGAAAACCAACATGACCATCTTTGCATCATGGAGTCACTGACAAGAAATAGCTCTGCTTTTGGTGGGGGAAAGTCACCATCCAGAGAATAAAGAAAAGGCATTTCATTTAGTAAAGTCATATTTAATACCCCTCTAGACTAAATGGGGGAATTAAAGTAGTGAGATTTCAGTAGTGTGTCTGACTTGGAAGCCAAAACTCATTAGTACGTATTCCATTTTTAAGAGATGGGAAGGACTAATGTGAAATAAAGAATACTTGTATATCTTGTGTGGTAGAATTGATTAACAATAAAAGGCAGCCTTTCAGTTATATCATGTAAACTGGAAACAAGAACTGTATCTTTCAGTTCCTTTCCCAGCACCTTGACCATTAGACCAAGCTGTCCCTGCCTAGTCAAACAGAACCTATCCTGTTTCCATAGTACCAACTTTTCATGTAGTTTTTCCTGACAAATCAAATCCATACCCAATCCTTTGATGATGGCTTAGCAGAAGGGGAGAGGAAGAAAAGTTGAGGTTTTTCAAAGTGAAAATGATAACAAAATATTTTTTCTTATGTTTTTTTTTAATTTTTGGTTTAAAATCAAATAATTGGGCATGAAAATGAAAAAGGTGTGAATGTGGCCTCTCCACTGATAGGCAAGTATCAACCATAAATGAGAAAGTGATAAATAGGAGAAGGGTATAGCTGCTGAAGACAGTGAGTGTGAATACTGAGCGGGCTTCCTGACCTGTTTAAATAAGGGATTGACTTCTTCAAGATGTAGATGCAGAAAATATACAAAAATCCACCAGGGAGAACATCAAAAAATAGATATCAAATGGAACCAATATGTAGGTGGTTCTGTAATAATCTCTTCTCATTATCTCTCTTTTAAAGGGAGGCATAATAGGAAGTAGAATCCAAATTTAAGAAGACAAAGGTGGCAGGAACAAGTAGATTAGCCCAAGTATATGCAAAAGAAACCTATTTTCAAAATATTCCTGCTTTAAAGGTACCCACGAGTCAATTTTCAAGCTGTCTCCAAGAAGAAAAGATATCAAGAGAGAAGTAAAGTTTCTATACAGTTTCTGCTACTTCCTCTGCTCCATAAATCATGGTGCACATGATCTGGGCACTAACTGATGGCATCCTTGATGAAAATACGTGAAAGTAATCATCTGTTCTTAAGAGGAGATTTTTCTCTTGCAAACTAGAAGTTGAAGTTACCCAATTGTCGTAGTAGTAGAGCAAATCTAATATATATTTCTATATCTACTTTTTGTTGCTTTTGAAGTAGTTTTGACTGGGAAGAACAACATGAATCTAGAGTGTCTCATGTATATGCATATTAAAATTATGCAATATTCTATAACAGATGGGATCACAGAGATAATTTAGGCAACAATAAGTCACTGAGTATCAGCATCAAGTGAGGTAGCAAACATGAAGATTGTTCACTTGGAGTGATTGTCAGCGTTGTAGAGAATATCCTGTACATGGATGCTTCCACGTTGATAAGGGAATTCTCCAGATATTCATGTCTGTGAACAATATTGTGTCTATTTGCTGAATCTTTGAGATGCCCTAAATGAAATGAATGATCATTGGAAAGAGATCAAGGATAGCCATAAAAATAGAAAAACAAACTGGATGAAAATGTCTATTACTGAAATTTTAACTTTCAATTGGCTCTTTTTTAGCCCATTCACTAAATTATTTTTACCATTATCAATATCTTATATAACTAATAACAGGAATGAATAGAAACAGAAGATGAGTGGATTGCATTTTGGAAACATGAAGTGCTTTCAGTGACTCTAACCTGTTCTCTGACAAAAAAAGTCCTGCTTTTTAGCATTGATATTCTCCTAGAGTTGCTTTATAACTAACAAAAGAGTGTTATGAATTCTGAAGAATCAAAAGTTTAATGATGACTCAAAGTCTCCTCCCCCCACCAAAATGAGAATATCGTAAGTAGGCAAGGGTCCAAAAAAACTCAGACAAAAATCACACTGTTAAATGGATGAAAGATTTTGACCAGTACTATTAGAGGGAGAACTAAACCAGTGAGATACAGATTCCCAGTAATGCTGAACTGGAAATGGCTTCTCACTCTTTCCTGAGAGCATTATAGGTTACAAACCATTTCTTTCCCACAATCCGTTATTTAAGTTGAAGAACTGAGATAGAGGGAGGTGATCTATTTTGCCAAAGGTTACTTAACTAATAATCCATGAAGCTGAGTCATATATACCCACCAAATTCAAAATGTTTTAAATATATAAGTGGTATTTTACATATGTTTGCTTAATTGAATTGCATTTCTCTATCCTCTTGCTATCCTTTGGCTGGAACTCTGCCCACATGGTCCTACCCGCCTGCCCCCACATGCAGTAGTACAGCACAGTGCTCAGCATAAATGGAATCCTTTTGCCTTTTTTTTTACAGAGTTGTTATGAGCCCAGCTCATCTGGTGATTAAGATATCTGTCACTAATATGATTTAAACTCAAATCAAATTTTAGTTATGAGTCATTCCAGGATAAGGGTGCTTGAAAAACACTGCAAACTTTTGCTTACAGCTTCTATCTGTGGCTCACATAAAAGTGTCATCTGTCTGGATAGCCATCTGTCCTGTGACTGATGGTTGTAGGGAATGCACCATGAGGGATCTCCCTCTCTCAGTTCAGGGTCGTACCTTCTCTGCAACTTAGACCTTTTTAAAATAGTATTTTACTTTTCCAAATAGATGCAAAGATAGTTTTCAACATTTATCTTTGCAAAACCTTGGGTTTCAAGATTTTCTCCCTCCCCAAGACAGCAAGCAATCTGCTATAGGTTAAACATGTAGTTTTCTTCTAAACATATTTCCACATTCATCATGCAAGGAAAGAAAAATCAAATCAAAAGTGGGGGAAAAGAAGGAAAAAATATAAGCAAACAAAAGCAACAAAAAAGTAACAACCCTATGCTATGATCAATCTCCATAGATCTCTCTCTATGGATGCAGATGGCACTTTCCATCACAAGTTCTACAACTTAGTCTTAAAGAGTTGCCTACAATCTCTTAGCAAGACAGACTTCCCCCAGATCATACAACTATTATGAGTCCAGACCTGGAGTCCAATCTTCCTAACACTCAGGTTAGCTTTCTATCCACTACCCTATCCTGCTTTTCCATACATACATGTGAAAAACAAACAAATCCAACTGTGTTTGTGATGTGACTATATACACTACTTCTTTCCCGCTCCCAGTGTTTATTCCGATGAAAAAAAATTAAATCAATATCATTTATTTGTTTTGGGTAAGGGTAGCAATTTAAAAATGGAAGAAAAAGATGGAACATCACTTGGCCTAGTCATTGCCTAATGAAAATTAACCATGGAGCCAATTTTATTGATGAAGTTAGCTCCTAGAAATAAAGAACTGCAAACTACAAATATAAATAGCTGTTTCATGCCAATTAAGTAGCTGATTAGACACATCTTTTAGCCTTGCACCCAATGGAATGGATGTCAAATGAATACATGGAAGTTGCCTAACAAGCAGCATGCACGAGGTTGGATAAATCTAATTGTAGTCTGAAATTTTGTAAGCTCATAAGTACTTATTGACTAGGTTTGGTTTGCAAAATTGGAACACATTTTGCCAAAGATTGCCCCCCATCCTAACTCTAAATTTTTAACCTCATATGAATTTGAAGGAAAATTTAATCCTTATGTTTCTGACTTGTTTACACTTAACTCATCATAACATTGGTTTTGAAAAAGGTATGCACAATTTAAGCAGCCTTCTGGGGCTTATTAATGCTCCCTCCCCTATTGCCCCTACAAACAGGAAATCACATTGACCAAGGATGCATCAACTCCATCTTGAAAAGCACTTGTCTGATCAGCAGATTAGGAAAAGAGGTTCAGTTGACTTTCCAAACTTGGCAAGACTGATCCCCTGAACCCCTGAGGGGAGGGTAGGAATGGATGAAATGTTTTAATAGAAAATTCCAAGTATATTGGGAGAGATTTTCTCTTTCATTGCAAACTTAGAACAGATGTTTTAATAAGCCACTGTTGACAACCAAATGGTGGATGAATTGCCATGACAGAAGCCCCCTTCTTCTTCATGCGGCCTACTATCATTACCGCCTTTTATCTTTCCTGTCTCCCCTTTCACTAGCCAAGAGAAAATCCTCCCCTCTTGACTACCAGTCCGGGTCAAGTGACATCACTACTCTCCCAATGCACTCTCCCCCTCATACTAACCTACTACAGATTGTTTTTTTAAACTCGAAAAATAATTAAAAGTGATAATAGGTATTTCAGGGCCAGCAGGGAGTAGTGAAAAGGATGGGTTAAGACAGTTGATAATTACTTAAGGGTAAAAAGACTGACTTCTCTGCTATTTCTCTTCTTCACTCACACTTTCTCAGAGACCTGTGGGAAGCAACTCATAAAAGTCTGAGAAGAAGGGGAGGGAAAAATGATTCATGAGGAGCAATGTCGGGCACAGAGATAGCTGAGAGGAGGGAGGAAGGGCAGACTTTTCATACCTGGCACGCCATGGTAGATGAGAAAAGTGGAACAAATCATTGTATATTTTCATGAAAGGAGATTCATAAACTAAATTTGTAATAGCACCAAAAACCACATTTAACAAGTGTGGAAAAAACAGATGCCATTGTAAAATTAGAAAATCAACCTTAAGCACCCAGAAGCTCTCCCTTAAGTAAATTATTTTATATTCTATAATAAGACAACATAATTTTAGACTTTTATCTGAAGAAGAAACTCACTTCTTGGCGCAGTCAATAAAGGCATTGTTGAATAAAGTAATAAATTTGGTTGACTGATTTCAAGGGAGGTCCCGTGATTTATATACCATCAATACAATTCACCAGCTATTTACTCAGTGCCTATCATGTCCTGAGAGTGGGGAACAAAGAGACTTCGAGGAGGAGAGAACCATAACAGCTAGAGATATCAAGAAACATCCGGAATAGGAGTGGACACCCTAGCTGTATCAATTATGTGCACTAAGTAGGCATTGGTGATGCAGGGATAAAACTGGTCTTAAGAAGTTTACAGTGTGGTGAGAGTGGTGGACAAAAATAATAGAACACAAAGAAGAATATGATAAAGGCAAAATAATATTAGGTAACGTGGAAAG
This sequence comes from Myrmecobius fasciatus, assembly GCA_023553655.1. Taxonomy (NCBI): domain Eukaryota; kingdom Metazoa; phylum Chordata; class Mammalia; order Dasyuromorphia; family Myrmecobiidae; genus Myrmecobius; species Myrmecobius fasciatus. The sequence goes on from JAJPUD010005284.1 coordinate 90,713, forward strand.
AAAGAGCACTCTCCACTAGGGGACTAGAAAAGGCTTTGGGGAGGAAGTAGAAGGACTTAAACAGGTAGACATCTGAAGTGTCTAAAATACACAGTATACTGGGATTGAAGTAAATCTTTTGAAGGGGAAATTGGTGATTTCATGTTTAAACTGTTAGTGTTGGTATTTTCACCAAAAAAAAGAGATAGATGTGAATTCCTTTTTAAAAATCAATTAAGACGAAGTGGATAGAGCACCAGCCCTGAAGTCAGGAGGACCTGAGTTCAAATTTGGCCTCAGACACTTAACACTTCCTAGCTGTGTGACCCCGGGCAAGCCACTTAACCCAGATTGCCTCAGCAAAAAAAAAATCAATTAAGAGATATATTTTTGGCTTCTTGTTTGAACCATTTTGTATTTAGAATAATAATAAACCAAATAATGTAAATAATTCTCAATTTGGGAGTTACTCTAAGCTAATATGTAATAGATTTCTAAAACTGTATTTCAGATGTTCAGAGATTAAAATTTACTATAGAATCTTTTTAATTTGCTCTTAGAAAAAAATTAATTACTTATTGTGAACTCACTTTCATGTGGGATATTTTGTGCCTTCTATAAATGTAAGAGTTTTTTTTTTTATTCAGAACTTTGAAGAGTTGTTATACTTCTTGTATCCTTTGCCAATTTAAATAATTTGGTGAACTCTACAAAGTAAGACATATCATATAAATGCTTTTGACAGTGAACATGAGTAAACATGGAGACTGGAGAAAACAAGACAAAACTGGAGGATAGCTAACAGTTCTATTTGGCGGAAACCCATGGATGCTTGAAGAGAAGTAAATGGCATGAATTAATTCTGGAAAAATAGACTGGTAACAGAAAGGGGAAGAGTTTACTCTGAGGATAAGGAGATTAGAATTTACCATATGGACAATAGGGAGCCACTAGAAATTTCTTAGTAAGTGAGCATCATCGATATTTGAATTAGGAAGATTTTAATTTGGTAGCTAGGTAAAGGATGGATTGTAGAAACAAGAGATTGGTTTCAGAGAACCAGTAAGGAGGCTTTTATAATAGTTCCAGAGAACAGGAATAAGACAGTGGCAATGTGAGTGGAGATGGAGGAGAAAGCAGCTGCAGGCAGAATCCTGCAATCATATATTTTTGCTGATTTGCATTGATTTTGTTTTTGTTCGAGTTCCAGAAGCACAAAGGGTAGTGGAATGGAGCCAGTTTAAGCCCAAGAAATCTGACAGGCATCCTAGTGAACTTCATGGCTCACTGACTTTGACAGACCATACAGTGGATTCTAATGCTCATAATAAAATAATGCAGTAATGCAAAACCAGAGTTTTAATTCTAGAAGTGCTTCTCCTTTGTTTTATGAGGGACAAAAGTGAGCCTCAAAGTGAAAATAACTTTTCCAAGGTCATACACTCTAGCTGGTGGCATATTTTGGACTTGGAAAAAGTCACGTCACTTGTCACAACACTGCTTCCAAATTTCAATTTGAGTCATTTCCCCTCAAGTTGGTTAGACTAAAGGCAGAACACAACTATATTGTTACCTTACAGCAGGCTTCTTTGTGAATCTGGTTCTGACCTGGATACAGTGGTGATTCCTTGAGTTCATTGATAGAGATACAACCAGCACTGAAGCACATGATGAGATCAGAGATGCTAAATATCAGAAGATGTTTGAGTCTCCTACTGAAGATTCAGCTCTAGTGCCATTTGCTTTCCTAAGTCTTTCTTGGTCTCTCCAGGCTATAAGAATTATTGCTGCCTTACACTTCCCTATAGAATGTTGGTTCTCTCTTATGCTCCAATCACTGCCTATCCTTAATATTATACTGATCTGGTACTTGTTGTATCATACTTCTGGTTTGATAGAATGTGAATTCACAGAAGGCAGAGACTTTTTCTGCCTATATTATTGATCTGAATACATAGTAATAGTAGTAATAATAAGGATAATGATAATTTATATGAAATTTTCAGATTTATAAAATACATTGTTATTTTTGTCAATGCTCGTGAATAAATTAATGAGTTTCCAGTTCAACATCCTCTGTGATCATTTAATCAATCATGATACCTGATGATAATTGATTATCTGAACAGTGACTCCCAGGCAGAAGGGGATCCTTGAATACTTAGCAAAATTATATTTCTTAAGGTAGAAATATATACTAATATTTTCACAAGATTTATTGACTAGGGTTGAAAAGAAAAGGCATTTTGGTTAATACCAAGTTAGGCAGAAAACTCAGTTAAGTGCAACATCCCCCACTCCTTCAGCATTCTGAGTAACTGAGTTTTTTTGTGCCAAGCTCATAGAATATATTGTTCTCTCTCATAGGTCCATAGTACCATAGGTTGAAAGTTCAACTACTCTGTATATTTATAATATTCCAGTATTATTCTAAAGGAAATGTAAGCCCATCATTAATATTATTGGAAAACTTTCCCTTCTCTCCTCTACCACCCCTGTTCTTGTTATTAAAATAAAGGAGCCATAGCTACATGGATTACCTGGCTGACTTTCTCAGAAATAAGAACTGATATGTATAGAGCACTCTAAAGTTGGAAAAAGGCTATTTCTTTGACACTTTTCAACAACTTTATGAAACAAGTACATCTGATATTATTATCCTAATTTTACAGATAAGGAAACTGAGACTTAGTGAGGTCAAGTGCTCTATTCATGTTCACATGTTAAGTAAGTGTCAGAGGAAAGACTTGAACCCATGTCTTTCTGTGCCAGTTTAGCACCCTGCCTCTTATCCTGTGCTTATTTGGGCATCCTTCTGACTAAACTGGCTTCATTAAAATGGCTCAATTATCTTCTTGGAATTCCTAGTCTAAAGTTCATGTGCTAGAATTTCATGGACTAAGGAGCTTAATTAGATTTCTGAAAAGAACACAAAGTACAAGAGGTAAAAGAAAGGGCCCATGGACTTCAACTGAGAACCTTCAATCCAGCTTTTGAGTTAACCAGGATTCTCCTTCCCTTGTCTGGCTGACCTGGCTTTGTTATCATAAGAAGATGCTACCAGTCCAAAGGGATTCTAGCTGGATCTTCCTTCCTTCCCTCCTTCCCTCCTTCCCTCCCTCCCTCCCTCCCTCCTTCCTTCCCTCCCTCCCTCCTTCCTTCCCTCCCTCCCTCCCTTCTTCCCTCCCTCCCTCCTTCCCTCCTCCCTTCCTCCCTTCCTCCCTTCCTCCCTTCCCTTTTTTCCTTTCTTCCTTCCTTCAATGGAAATCCCAAGTAGGAATCAAAAAACAAATTCAAACCTGAATTCTCTTTGAAGCTTTCTATTAGTAGAAAGTAGATCAATTGTAGGTGGGGAAACTGAGACTCAGAGAATGAGGTCACATAACTCCACTTACTCATAGTCATACAACCAGGGTCAGAAGCAGGATTTTTGCGTGAGATCAGCTGACATTCCTTTAAAATTTTAACTTTTCCAAATTGCCTGAGAGTTAATTTGCTTTAGAAATTAGAAGAATAATTTGGAGAAGAAAAGAAACCTTTTCCTAACTAAGGCTCATTCGCAAACGTCAGTCTGGAGACGTACTGGCTTGCTCCTTGAGGTCAGCAACTGCTTTGGAGGCCTGGGCCCTGGCCCAGTACCAGTCTTGCCCAGTCTCAGCAGGAAGAAATGAATATGGAGCTTGAGAATTTCTACCTCTGGACTACTTGGACTAGCTAGGTAAATCATATCAAAGATGACCTTTAAATGGACTGGGTCTCAGTGTAATAGCCAAAATTAACCTGTTTCCTGGAACCAGGGTGTGCCATATCTCAAATAGCAATTAGGTTAGGATGGCAGGGATGTGTCTCTGTGTACTATGTGCTGGGGCTTGTAAGACAGAGAGTAAAAGAAAAATCCACTTAATGATTTTGCAAAGGCTGTGAGATTAGCAAATGGCCTCACCAAAGAGCTAATTAATCTTGATAGTCAACTAATATTAAGCATTCAATATTGCCAGGCTTCCTGCAAATTTCTGAAAACACAAAGAAGACAAAAACATGGCCCTTGCCCTTTGAAGCTCTAGTTCCAAGATGGGGGGACCCTCTTACAACAGTTCTGCACAGACAAGATGGGTACAACGGACATAGATACATCTGTCACTTTCTAGGCTCTCTGGAACGACTGCCTCGGAATTCTGAATCAATAGCACAGGATACACCCCACTCCTCTTACTGGATGTTAGATTGAGGGCTGGAAAGGATCTCCGAGGCCTCCGGGACAACCCTGTCATTTGACATATGAAGAAACTGAGGGTCACTTGGGACTTATGATGAGACTCATGCAGACTCACCCCTATGATTTTGGCTGGGGAAAGAGTTCAGTCCAAATCCCCTGAACGTCTGTCCCAAGCTTCCTGCCTTTTCTCCAGGACTCATTTAGACAGATGTCTGCCTTAGGTTTAAAAACACCTTTTTTGCCACCACTTTAAACTGCATACACCCTGACTCCGAAATGCTTCCTGTGGTCCCTTGCTTTAATCATGAGCCACTTATCACTTGGAAATTTATTTGTTCCTGTTGGGAAATGGGTGTGGGCAGTGGGAAATTCAAAGACTTTAATGTTATCATTGATTGTGTCTGATGGTGGATGTTGGGGGGGTGGAGGAGGGAACTCCTCTGGTTGGCTCTGCCTTTCCTAATATTATTTTTCAGTTAGCTTCATTTCCCAGAAAAGGGGAGAGTTTCTTTGAAGTACTTGAAGGATGACTGACAGCAGAGTCGATTCATTTGAAGAAGAGCTATAGTGTTTTTTCTTTTTCTGTTTATATGTGTTCACAGGGCTTCTCCCCATAGAATACACATGCTTTTTAGGGGCAATAAAGTAACTCATCACAGAGCCTTGTATACAGTCAACACTTTTTTTCCTTCCTTCTTTCTGTATCCCAGTACCCAGGACATAGAAGGCCACTTAAATGCTTATGAATGAATGGCTCTATTCTGTTCTATCCTTCCCGGTATAGTCATTAATTTCAGTCATTCCTCTTGCTATTATTGGCTCCTGTAACCTTCCTGCCTCTATTAATAATGTGACCAATAGCAGAGTAGTTCTACAAAGTGGGGTACAGAGTGAGGGGTAAGATGGGGTGGGATGACAGGTTTAGGACTGGAGATAAAGGTTCCACAGTCAATGAAGGAGAAGTGTGGGAGCTGGACCCTAAATTCCAGTGCATCACCCAAAGTTGTATGGGAGTTATATATTTCAGTTGTATGGGAAAGATTTGAAGTCAAAAGGCTTGAGTTCCGATCCCAGATCTGTTAATAAAGCCTGTTACCCAGATGGAATTGCTTCAGGCCAGGCTTATTTACTGATATTTAGCAATGGAAATCAAAAACAGAATCAAACACAAGAGCTCTAAGACAAAAAGCTGGAGAAGCGATGATCCTCCTTAGGTTAGCAGAAGGGAGAAGAAATTTAATTTTTTGATGATGGAAGATTCTATGTGTGTTCTTTCCAAATATACATGTAAATAGTGGTTTCTTATTTGTAAATTGGGCTACAAGGAATAATCAGCTTTGGTTTTTTAATTTGTATAAACCAGCTCTTGTGGTTTATTTCTTCCTCCCATAAGAATGCAAACATCCAGAGAGTTCAGTCTGAAATGGTCCTTAAGAAGAAAAACAGTATTCTTCTTTTAGTGAAGGCTGCCTATGGAAACCAGGAGCCTAGTGAGTTGGAAGCAATGGCTGCTTCCTTTCAAAAATAATGAAACATCAATAAAGGAAGACTGAGGCTATCCCTCACTAAAGAATGGTCATTTTGACTCAAGGCTAGCCCATTTGCTTCCTTGAGAATAGAACGATAGAAAATCCTCAGTCTGCTCCTTGAAGTCCTGAGCACAACCTTTAAGTCCAGCCTTCCTTCACCCCCCACCTCTTTATTCCCGTGTAACCCAACCATCAGCTATTCCTCATATAAGACATCCTGTCTCCAACTTCCTTTCTTAAGTAGGCCCCCACATCTGCCATGTGCTCCCTCCTCATTTTTGCCCCATAGATTCCCTAGCTTCCGTTAAGGCAAAGTCCACATGCCCCCTCCCAGAAAAGGTCTTTCCTCCTTCTCCCCTAAATGTCCTCTCTCATCTTTCTCCCAAAATCACATCCTACTAATTTGCATATACTTTCATTCTCTGTGTGCTTATTTCTACAATAAGATGCGAACTCCTTGAGAGAGAAGGCTGTTCCCTATTTTATTTTGTGACCCCCCCCCATAACCAGACCAGACCTTGCCCACAGTAAATGCTTAAAACCAACAGGAATAAAAATATCTGATTTTTTGGTCATCTTTTTATTCCTTTTAAAATTGTGCTGTAGTTGAGCAAGGGAAGGCTGGCTAGTTCACTGATGAATATGTAAGCCTTAAAGAAACGTCTTTTTAATTGAAATAGACTGGATGGAGCTCATCTAAATTGAGGCTATCAAGGCTCTCCAAAAAAAAATCGTGAGCTAAGCCTTTCTTAAGATAAATGTGTGTCTGGCTTCCTTCAAATCTCACCTATGTGCTGTAGTCCCCCCTAAGGCCGGGGCTTTCTTTTGAGTCATTAAGTCCAATTTATCTTGTCTATAGCTCATTCCAATATGTTGTCTCCATACATTAGACTGGGAGGGAAGGGATCATCTTTTATGTTTCTTTGTATTCTCATTACTTAGCCCAGTCCCTGGCACACAGGAAGGACTTAATCTTAATTGGTTGACAGCAGACTTAATAGTACTTGTTTATTCACTGTGGGGTGCTGGCCCATGGAAAACACAGCTTAAGTAGAAAAAAAAAAGAGTTCACCTACTAAGGAGTCAAAACACTTTGGAGGAGGCTACATTGCCTAGGCAAGGGAATCCTGCCAAGGGCAGTTAAATGGTGCAGTTGATAGAGCACCGGCCCTGATATCAAGAGGACCTGGCCTCAGACACTTAACACTTACTAGATGTGTGACCCCGGGTCCTTAACCTCAATTACCTCGCCAAAAATATTAGGGATAATTGAGTTTTTTTTTAAAAGATATACTCTTTAAGTAGATGACAACTGCTTCAATATAAACAATTTATGATCTCTTTGTGAGTGGGGACTATCTTTTGCCTTTTTGCCTCCTTAAAAGTCTAGTACCTTACATATTGCTTAATAAATGCTTGTTGGGTGACTGACAGAATTAAGATAACTAAATATTTTGGTTTCTTTCCCATATTAATGGCAGTTGAAATATGTCTCTTAAGGAGCTGAAGACTTTCAGGGCATCCAGGATGTTCCATGTCATTTTAAGGGTCCTGCCTGTGGTGAAAAGCTAAAGAACCTGAAATCTTCTCAGATACCCTTGTGTCTGCAAAATTAAAATGGAGGTGGAGGTCACGCCCTCCATCTTTATTCCTTCTGAGGATTCCCTTTGCTTTTGATGGCCGGGGGAATAAATGCCTTGACTCCACCATTACAAGAATTCAGAGGTTGTGTGATACTCTTATGTGTATCCTCAGGTATCACATAACTAAGTACTGAATGGATGAGTCCCTAAAGTAAAATATTGGACATTTCCATTTTGCCAAAGGAAACTTTGTGGTCAGAAGAGGGTTTGGGAGTTAGAGGACCTAAGTCGGATGACCTGTGTGATTGTGGACAAGCCATTAATTTTCCTGGATGTCAGTTTCTTCATCTGTAAAATGAGAGCATTAGCCTAGGTCCCAGAGCTTGATATGAAAGACTATTTCATCTAACTGCCCCATTTTCAGATAAAGAAACAGAGATCCAGAGTTGTCCAAAAGCTGAGACTCAAGGTTAGTATCTAAGACAAGATTTAAACCCATCTCAACTTCAAATCTAGGGACATTCTGGCTTTAAACTGATGATGCTGTAACATTAACGCTCCATAGATATAGGTTCAATAAAGAGATGGATTCAGTGATGTCATGAAGGCCTCCACAGGAGAATGCCAGTTTTGCAGGAAATACAAGAAATATGTGCATCAAATATAAACAGAAGGTCTACAAAGCCAGGTGCTAACCACATAGTTGTGTGCCTGTGAAACCTGGACAGTGCACCAGTGCCATGCCAGGAAACTGGATCGCTTCCCTCTGAATTGTCTTAGGAAGATTCCAAAGATCACCTGGCAGGATCAGCTCACAGACACTGAGGTCCTTTCTCAAACTAAATAAACTGCTAAGTTCTCAAACTCTACTGCAGAGAGCGCAACTCCACTGGGTTTATCATTTCTCAAATCATAAATGTATGCTTGCCAAAAAGACTATATTATGGAAAACTCACAAGGACAAATACTCACAAGGTGGTCAGAATAAGCCATACAAGGTCTCTCTTAAGAACTTTGGAATCGATTGTATGCCATGGGAGAGGCTGGCATGGGATCACCCAGCATGGTGTGCTCTCATCAGAGAAGGGGCTGGGCTCTATAAGCAGAGCAGAATTGAATACTCTCAGAAACCTGAGATGGGAAAAGTTAAAGAAGCCATCCCAAGTGTTCATAGGATTATTTGTGGCCAGCCTGAGTTTGTATTGGTCTGATCAGCCAGAGTTAGACACACTAACTGGACTCTAAGGCAATGATGTCATTTTGATCCTTTTCGAGAACAAGAGACAACATTCAACCAATTAACTAAATATAAGAAAGGTCATGGCCACCAAAATGTGTGGGGCAAGAAAACTACCAAGAAATGACATCTAGTGTGTCTCCCCAGACAGAAGGCAAGCTCACTGAGGGCAGGGACAATCTCTGTTTGTCTTTGTGTCTCTAGCACTTAGAAGAACAGTACCTGGACAGAACAGATGTCTAATAAATCTTTGTTGATTGATTGATGGCTTGGTAAACAGATAAGAAAGTAATCCTGATAAAACTGGATGGGTTAATCTAAGACACATGTGCTTTGTGGAAAAGTCAAGGGGAAGATCCTCCTCAGAAAGAGATATCTCCGAATCAGCCTCTTAATGGCTGATCTCACACTGAAACTCCAACTGTGGTTTTTAATCTTTAAATGTAACATTTACAAGTAAATAACCAATTAATTTCAGAAAGATTGTACATAAAAATTATTGTTTTTCTTCTTATTGTCAAAAAATTATCCAGACTTACTGGTCAGATCAGCTGACTGAAGAGATAATAACTAGAAGAAAGGAAAATTTGGGGGTCAGTGCTAAGATTTCAAGGTATTCATGCAAAACCCTAATTCTGGTAGCGCTGCTAGGACTCTAACACCGTTTTTCGAAATATTCATTACCCAGATGTCAATGCAATGAGCTGATAGATGTGATACTTTGCACATTTTCTGTATGTAGAATTAATCTGTGCTGGAGATAACTGACAGCCAGGAGTCTGCATCCAGAGATATGATTCATACCTTGCTCTGAACTCAGGAGCTAATTCAAATGTACAACCCCTCTTAATTTCAAAGTACCTCCCACAGGAGAAGGGAGAAAAAGATGCGGAGTGTTCAGATAATGGCTCTCCACTAAAACCCTTCTCATTCTACTGTATATGGAAGTATATTGGAATCAGTGCTGATTTTCTAATGCTTGGCCAAGCAGACCCTCCCAAACAGCGCAGATTTATTTACAGAAAGTAAAGGCTGATTCCTTTCTCTTTTAACAAATGTAAGTGATCCATTATTTAAATTATACCCTGCTTTTCATTACATGCATGAGTCAGCTACTAATGATTCCCTAAGATACTTGACTCTATATTTTACAAATCACCATTAAGAGAAGTTATTATTCCTCAGGTCCTATCTCATTACATTTCCTGGCTCTATCTTCTGTTTGTTTGGGTCATTTCCATGTAGAAGAACAGCTGAATTGCCCACGCTTGTGCCTTCAGCCAAAGAGCGGAGATGAATCATGGAAAAATGGATGCTTACCATGGTTGTGGACTTCACGTAGACGTTGTCTTTTAGGTGGCATTTTCCATCATTTGGCACCACGATCCCTGCAAGTTTGCTGTCAAGGGCAAGGTGAGAAGTCTGATCTGTCATCACAAGAAGCAATCTTTTAGCTTCCTTGCGCCAACCAATATGACTCTAAAGTAAAAATAAACATGCAATCAGACCTGAGCAAACCACTTAGGATCTGTACCATGGACTTTAGTTTTACATGTATCTAATTAATGATCCTGGGTCATGAAAACTGCTGACTGGGTGAGGAAATAAAAAAGCACTGGTACTTAATCCTTACATTTATCTTTAATTGTATATTTCCTTTTCAAATCTTTATTTTTTTAAACGAATTCAATAGTTAGATTTCATGGTGAAGAAGACTGGCTTTTCTTTATTGTTTTAAGTTTTATTTAAAAAAATAAACACATTCAAGATTATACTGTGAGTAATACTTTGGAAGGTAAAAACAATATATAGATCCTTTGGGATTGAGGTACTACTATTATCTTTGGATCAATAGACCAGAACCATCTTAAAAGCAGAAAATTATTTTCTTTTTGTCATTGTATCCCCAACATCAAAAGAAAAATTTAACACAGACTGAGCAATTAACAAATCTTATTGATAATTGATTGTTACTAGTATAGACTTGGTAATCCTAATCTTGATTTTTGGCTCTATTTCTGTTTAGCCACAAATAACTAACTCATTTGATTTCTTGATTTTTATTTTTCTCATCTGTAAAATGGGGCCAATAACATTTATAAATCCAGTAGCATAATGTTGCTGTGAAGAAAGTGTTTTAAAAGGGAAAGATGCAAAGATGAGTCACTTTTAATGACTTCTGAAAAGTCACACTGTACCTATGGCAACTGTCCTGGAAGGGCAAGTTAGTAAATACTGGATGAGTTAGGATCCTCAAAGTTCTTGAACTGTGGGTACAATCTAATAAGCAAAAACCAAATGTCTATTTATTGATAATATTGGAAAAACATCTTTTTTAGTTATGGAACATATTAAATGGTTTTTAGGGTCCATCTTCATTGAATTTCTGTGATTCTTATCTATCTAGGCTAAGCCCAAGTAAGAAAGACTCTTCTGAGGAGTGCAGAATTCCCACCTCTGGCAAAGCCCTTAGGAGACCAACCATGTATGAATTAAGTAGCCCATATAGAAAGTGAATCCATTCTGTGTTAAGTCTTCTTCCTACGCCTTTCTTCCCTATTCTCGAAACAACCTAAGCCATATCCCAAATAGAAAATAACATGTAATTTATGGCAGACAGGATCAGGATTCAAAAAATCAGCATTTGGTATCCACTGTCATAATTTACTCCCTATAGAGATATTAGGGCCTGAGTTCCCTGAAAGATATATATATATATATATATATATATATGTATATATATATACAGTCTCCTTTTAAATATATATATATATATATATTTAAAATCATATATATATATATATATGTATATATATATATATATTTAAATGGAGAATAGTCAAGGAGGCCAGTCCTCAGAGCGTACACAATATAGTTTCATACAATGGTTTCAAACGTGAACTTGGGAAGCCAGATGCTGACCATGAGTGACTGAGGAATTAGTGCTGTGCAGTGATTAGTTTTCCAGTTGGTTTCAAGAGCTCAAAGGATAAATGAGAGACTCAGAAATAAATTATAATACAAAAGGAGCTCCATATTCCTTTCTAACATCTTTTTGTTCTTAACTCTCCCCTGACATCTTTCAAGTGAAGACTTGCTGTGGTCCTCTGGGTGGGTAAGGCTAGCTTTGGCTATGTTTTCCCTTCTCATCTAGCTGTCATAAATCCCTGAGTGCATGGTGCCTTTTTCTACTGTCTTTAGTCTTTATTGATCTTACATTATTGGGCATGTAGAGACAAGGGGATGACTAAGTGAGCTTCAAAAGTTCAAAAGGAGGGGCAGTTAGATGGTGCAGTGGACAGAGCACCAGTCCTGAAGTCAGGAGGACCTGAGTTCAAATCTGGTTTCAGACACAGAACATGTCCTGGCTGTGTGACCCTGGGCAAGTCAGTTAACCTCAATTGCCTCAGCAAAAAAAAAAAAAAGTTCAAAAGGACCACTAGAAGTTCAGGAATTTTGTTCAGGAGCAGAGCCAATGACTAATGGTCATGTCCAATGGGAGTCCTGAGGAGGAATCTGAGGCTCAGCCATCAATCAATCTGACAACTGAGATGCACATAAGAGACTCACCTATTAGCTAGCATACATTTAGAAGGAAATGTGATGGGGACTCCACCAGGAGCTAAAAGGAGTCCCAAAGCTAAGAGCTATCTCTTGGCTACGTGGGTTCTCAACATGTGTGTTCCAAGATGTTTCTAAGTTTGAGCCCACTCCTCCCAGGGACTTTTTGTATGTGTAGGAAAGAAAAAAATGTCCTACATGGGGTGAACTTTAGAGTTTGAACCCACTCTCTTCAAGGACTTGTGTGCAGATGGGAAAGGGGTGTCCTGCTCTGATTTTGTGAGGAATATGTTTGCAGTTCTACCCTTAGAATCTGGGCACAAAGGGCCCAGAGGCAGAGGAAGAGAACCTAGGCTTGAGTATTAGCTCTGTCACTTACACCTATGTGACTTTGGGCAACTACTCCAACCTTTGGTTTGTTGATCTGTAAAGGGAGTGGATTTAATGTCTTCTTATGGCACTTTCAGCAAGAAATCTATGAGCCTGTTTGTTGTTGTTCAGTCTTGTTATTTGTGTCTAAGTCTTTGTGACCCCATATTGGGTTTTCCTGGCAAGGATACTGGAGTAGTTTGCCATTTCGTTCTCCAGGTCATTTTACAGCTGAGGAAACAGAGGTAAACACAGAGAAATGATTTGCCCAGAGTCACACAAGTAGTAATTGTCTGAGTCTAGATTTGAACTCAGGAAGTTAACTCCTCTTAATTTCAAACCTGGTACTCTATCCACTACACCACCAGTAAATATGTTGTTTCTGGCTCATTAATATTAGAGATTAATTGGTCAATGATATATATCATAGACCTCACTGGCTTGTGTGAAATATCATTATAAGCCCTCAGATTTCCCTTTAAAACTCAGAGAAGAGTAGTCAGTCATCTCTAAGGACTTAATTTGAAAGATGGCAAAGTGAGTAAGAGGGCAAAAAGCACATCAAAAGAATTGAATTAGATATTTTTCAGTAATGAGAAAACATTCTGAAATCAACCTGATCGTTGAGAGTTTTGCCATCCCTGATTATTCAGACATCCCTTTACCTGGCAAACTGCCGCCTGGAGCATGGCGTCAAAGCCGCCTTCAGGTGTATCGATATTCCCTGAGATTTTCTGTCTGTCAACTGCTCGCTCAAATTCCGTGATATTCTCCGTCAGAGACAGCACGTGAATGTAGCCGTGAGGCGGCATGCAATCTAAATTGTAATCGCTGCACGGGGAGACAAAACATGGGGGTTAGCGTCTTCTCCGCTTCCAAAAATGCTACGCGAGTCACAACTGCGGGGATGGGGGGGTAAACAGTCCCAATTTCCCATTAATGACATTCTGAAGGAAGAAAACCTATACTGGAAAAGCCTTCATAGACAGACTACGAATGCAATTCAGAAATAAACATCCAATGGGATAAACAGATATCGGAACTCTGTCAGCTATAAGGACAGTGACAATTTCTCCGGGCCAGATGATATTCATATAATTAAAACCACTTCATACAGGCTGGCAAAGATTTCTTCAATACCAATGGGTACAGTATTCTCTTAGAGCGGATACTACACCCACTTATGGGGATCATAGGAACTGCTTGTCTTAGGCCAACATGAGTTAGGATGTCTATGCATGAAAGTCAAGAGGGGTGTATTTCTGTGTGTGTGTGTGTGTGTGTGTGTGTGTGTGTGTGTGTGTGTGTAAAAGAGAGAGAGACAGAGAGATCTATTTATAACAGGAATTCTTAATTTGGGATCGGTAAAATTTAAAAATACATATATTTTGAAAAGTATATTTCAATATAATTTTGTCTTTTATAAATCAATATTACAATTATTCAATTAAAAACATTATTCTAAGAAGGAATTCATAGGCTTCATTAGACTGTCAAGACCGGAGGGCCATGATGGACAGAGTGAGAGAGCTGGAGTCAAGAAGACTCATCTTTCTGAGTTCAAAACTGACCTCAGACACTAGCTGTGTGACTCTGGACAAGTCACTTCACCTTGTTTGCCTCAGTTCCCTCATCTGAAAAATGAGCTGGAGAAGGAAATGATAAACCATTCCATTGTCTCTGCCAAGAAAACCCCAAATGGGGTTAGGAAGATTTGGATATAATTAAAAAAGACTGAACAATAACAAGATATTTATGAGTGTATATGAATATAAAATCATATTGCTTTATAACACATTGCATGAACACATATATGTGTATAAAATAAGCATGGATGTATATGTGCACACAAATGCAATACATTTGCGCCATGTGCATATAAACATGTGCTAATATGTGAATACATGCACACAATACATATATGTGTGTATACACGTGTGCATATTCACATATTTACACATATATACTGGTATTTGTTCATAATTTAACTATATGAATATACACATATATCTATGCAACAACAATGTATAGATATATATGCATGTGCATGTTTTTATATTTGTCATTTTATAGAGAGAGATATAATCATAGATCAGGGTTTTAAAATATTTTTGTGTTCATGATCCCCTGAATTTGTCAGTTTCTTAAAGCCTATGACTTCTTAGAAGACTTTTTTAAATGCATAAAATTTTTAAAAATAAATTTACAAATTTAACAAATTATAATGAACTTTACCTCTTTCTCCATCCATCCATCTATCTATCCATTTATCTATCTATCTACAGACTCCAGTTTAAGAGCTCTTATTATGGATAGGCTATATGAACTTCAGAGACTTGCATTGGGTCACAACACAAGCAAGAAAGGCAGGATTTGAATCCAAATCTTCAAAGCCAGCCCTTCATCCTTTGTGCCTGTTCCTCTGTATTTTTGAAAAGCAGAACAGCAGCAACAACATCATTACCTCAAGTATTCTGTGGAGTATATGAACCAGCCCCATAGTCACCTGTCTTGACCACTCCCCCCAGCATCATGTAGCTTGGTCCCACCCCAGATACCTGCACTGGTTGTGGATTCTGCCAGGGTGGATGCTAATGTAAGGAGACACTGTTTTATCAACGTAGGATCCAAATCCAAGCCGAAAGTCATGGGAAAAAGGTGCCATTTTCTGAGATAAGTCATTTCCAACAGAGTTAAGTTTTTCGATATTATTGTGCATGGAGGCTGAGACATCAACGAGATAATAAAGATCCACAGGGTATTTCTGCAAGGGATGGATTTTCAGCATAAAACTAGCTTCAGCTCCTAAATGAAGGAAAAAAAAATACATATGTTCATATAATCGTTCTTTTTAACATCTGAATACTTATTGGAGGAAACTATCAAGTGGAGAGCATAAGTTCTTAAATTTAAGTATCTCCAATAACTTCATGGGCTTTGCTCATCCAACAAATAAACTATGATGTCGTTTAAAGAAATTGTTGAAAATGTCTCCAATGTATTTGCCCAGCTCTCTTGGCTGCAGGTGGATTCTTCTCAATCACCCGTGAAAAGCATTTAATGTGAATTCCCATTGGTTTCCCAGAAATGATGGTATGTTAGGCAATGTGGGGGTATGAAAGCAGTCACCCTTCTGATACTGGTACACCGGCAAAGCTTCTACACTCAAACACATCTCTGCTGAGCTAGTCTCATGGTATCATGGAGAATTTTTCCTTTTAGATTCCTAAAACCCCAGGTTGATCATGCTCCTCTCCTCTTCAGGAATCCTCAGGGGCTCCCTATTGTCTTTAGGACAAAATAACTTCTCATAGCTTCATAGCTAAAGCCATTGGCAATCTGGTTCCCTTTATTCTTTTTCCCAAATTTATTGAATATCACTTCCTTTCATGTACTTTTGGGTCCAGTCAAAATGGCTTACTTATAACTCCTTGAACTTGACATCCCATCTTCTAGCCATCATAAAGTTTCAAATTCCACCATTAGAAAGTCTTTGCTTTGGGCTACGTGAACAAACACTGTCTATTCAATGACTACTTATTAAGTGCCTAAAAAGGGGCTAGTAAATGACATAATGGAGTAAGGAAGAGTTGAGTTCAAATCCAGGCTCAGACATTTACTAGCTGTGTGACCCTCACACAGTTCCTCATGTATAAAATGAGCTGGAAAAGGAAGTGGCAAACCACTCTAGTATCTTTGCCAGGAAAATCCCAAATAGGGCCCCAAAGAATTGAGCATGATTGAAATGACTGAACAATAACAACAACACTGACCTATGAATCACCAATTTCCCTGGTTATAGGGCATCCTTGTCTGTTCATTAAAGGAATCCCCTAAGGACTTCTACAAAGTATTGCTTCAGTCTTCTAATTATTGTACATGATTGAAAATCATAACATGATTTCTTTGTTTTTAAATTTCTTTAGTAGAAAGAAATTTTGAGCCTGAGGACTTGGATTTCAATCCTGGAACTCTAATTTCAAGGCTAACTTTAATTTTCTGACTTGAACCCTAATTTTACTTACTATCCATGTGACTTTGGGAAAATCTGCCATCTGTGCCTCAGTTTCACAGTCTCACAGACTAGTACAAGATTTGAAAGTTGGAAGGGACCACATTGATGTTCACTAACTCAAACCTGAATGGAAAACCCACTGTCAAACGGACAACTGATTATCTCAGCCAACTTGAAGACCTTCAATGACAAGAAGACTACCACCTGTAGAGGTAGCCCATTCTCTGTTTGGACAGCTCTAATTACGTGAGGGTGTTTCATGACAAGGAAACTGAGATTGGCTATTCCTGGAGCAATAAAAATCTGCATTCAAGTCTTCCCTTACACACTTATTTGCTGTGTGATCCACAGAACAAACTATATAACCTCTCTGGACCTTGCTTTCCTCAACTATAAAGGAGAAATAATAAAATCTATTTCACATGGCTTTTTTGAGGATGAACTGAGATACATGGAAAATATCTGTCTCCTCTCTCTTCCCCCTTTTTCTCTCTTTCCTTTCTCTTCCTTCTTTCTATCTTCTTCTTATTGTTGCTGTTCTTGCTCTTCTTGTTCTTTTTCTCTTCCTCCTCTTTTTTCTCCTTCCCCTTCTCCCCTCCTTATTTCTCCTACTATTATTTCTCCTCTTGCCTCTCCTCCTCCTTCTTTTCTTCTTCCTCTCCCATCACACATCTTGTTATTTTATCTTTGCATCCCCAAACTCTCTAGGGCTATAAGTTGTAGAAAAGTTGCAAATATATATTGATATAAAACTAGGAATTCCCTATAAAAATGAAACAACCAGTCCAATTCCTATCCTTATCCCTCATTTCTATCCATAGTTTCTGAAACCAAATAGGTAGCTAATACTTATAAATTGAATGATTGAAAAAAATCATAAAGTGCCAGTAAACTTGTACTTTTCCCTTTTTGACCTTGAAAACTACAAGTGTCATGTGCTAGCAGACCAAAGATGCTCTTTGGGTTCCCCTGAGTTCCACATACAAATTGTTAAGTGGGTCTATAATGTGAATGAGTGGTTTGCTCTAAATCATCAATGCTTCCTAGAAAGGACGGCTAAGGTTCTCTTAACTCCAAGGCTTCAATCCTTTGTCATGGTTAGCTCTGCCACAAAGTTGAAAGGAAAAGCTTCCTGGAGTCTTTCAGAAAAGGCAGGAGGACCTCTCATTAAGTAGGCTTCAGAAGGGATACCTGCTCACATCTAGGTTGAATTAGACGATATTTAGGCTCCAAGACTCGGATTATTGAACATTTTACTTCTTTGTGATCATGATTCAGGAGTATAGATATTCAGATGAAAACTCTCCTAAGCTAGATTATCCCACTGTCTCTATAAAGTAATTAATTTCATTTTTTTCTAGAGCTCAGCTTTTTTGGATTATTAGATTGACTGAAGTGAGTTAAGGGATCAGGGAGAAAGTTATCTTCATTTACTTTTTCAGTCACAGGAAGTGTACTCCAACATTCTTTACAATGGAAAACAAGTTGACTCTGTTTCCTCTTCATAGAATGTTTCTGCCTGCTGCATGGACTTGATTCCTCTAACCAACATTTAGTTCTACTTCCAAAGACTAAATGAACTCTATTATGTATTCATATATATGCATGTGTCTACTTAATAAATTATTCAATTCTCATGGGTCTTGAACTCTGAGTGACATTATTACAACACTAGAAGCTTAGGAAAATATAATCAATTCAACAGACATTTGTTAAATTCTCTTTATGAGCATGTCATTATGCTAGGCGATGGTGATATCATTTGAGAGTTAGGGAATAGCAATGGGCACACTCTAAAGTGAATACTTAGAATGTAGAATACTCACTGCAGAATTATCCCTTACTTTAAGGAAAACATTTGAGAGATCTCCAACAGAAGATCTTAGAATTGGAGAGATCCTCACCCAATCTCTCTATTTGGCCGAGAATTTTCCCTACAATGGATCTCACAAGTGGTCTTTTGCCCTGGTTCAGAGTCCTAAGAGAGCCTCTTAAAAGTCCCGGCAGCTGATGTAATAAATGATGCATATTTTCCACTGTTGGTGGAGTTCTTCAAGTAAACAACGATTAAGTAATTAATTCTAGGTTTGAGTATATTTGGTCCATATATTCTAAAAATATTCTAGTAGAGATACATGGATGACTGGTATAACTGAATGGGAAAACCCACTGTCAACTATTCTTTACCCACTTTCTAATCTATCTCATTCTTTCTTATTTAAAAATGCTGTGGTTAGACGGCAAGAAAACATTGAGTGTGTAGGCAAAAGCTTTAGATTTGAATCCTAGCTAGGATACTTTCTCTTTATGAGATTCTGAGCAAACGATTTCACTTTTCCTGGTCTCAGTTTCTTCAACTGCAAAGAAAAAGGGTGATATTAAATTCTATGATCTTTAATCTTTAATGTCTAAGATTTAATTCTAACTCTATGATTCAGAGGTATGGATCACCTTCAAAATCACTCCCACCACACCAGTATTTGAGATAGAGACATGAAAGATTGTCAGAAAGAAGAGTCAATGCAGATCATTGTTCTGGCAGGTCACAGACGGAGAGTTTCAGGGGTCAGCACGCTTGACCAAACTGCCCAAGAAGGCCACAAGACTTAAAAGGTGAAGATTTCCCGATTTCATTGGGTGTGCTGACGTATACTTGTAATTCTGGCAATTGGGGAGGCTGAGGCTGGTGTATTGCTGGAGCAAGGAGTTCTGAGCTGCAATAGGGATATCAATTGGGTGTCCAGAGTATATCTAGCACCAATAGGTAAACCCTTGTGTGTAAAAAGAGCCACCAGACTCCCTAAAAGAGGGTGAACCAATCCAGGATGGAAAGAATGGAGCAAGTAAATGCTTCTGTGATGATCAGCAGTAATATTGAGCCCATTACCAGCCTGGGTGAAATAAAAATTTTACAAAATCCAATCTATTCAAACTCTCTTTATAGATGAAGTGCCTGGGGCCTAGGTAGTTTAACTGGCTTAAGTTCATACATGTAGAAAGGTGAGAAAGGGCATGCAATGGATCTTCTTTAAGAACCATGAGAATAGGAATATGCCAAAGTCCTATTTGACTAATGAAGGAAAAAGAAGCAGAGTAAGATGATGAAAGGTCCCAACCTTATATCCCCAAAGTACCATTTGGAAAAGTAGGGGGTATTTAGTCAAGAAGAATCAAGGCTTGAGGGAGGCATGGCAGCTGAAGGGTTCTCACTAGAAAAGGGATCAGATGGACTCTTTTTGGCTTCTGAGGGCAGAACTAGAAACATTGGAAAGAAATAACCAGAAGTGAAGTTCAAGTTCATGTCAAGAAAAAGGCCAAGAACCAGAACTGACCCAGAAAAGTGGACTCCCTGCACCGGTGGAATCAGTGGGTCCTTCGTCCCACTTAGCAGCAGGATGGCTGCTGAGGTCCCTTCCAAATCTGACAGACTTTAGGATAATAGATTTTGACCTAGGTAAGTTCATGGAACCTCTTCTTTTTTATTTGGGGAAACTTAGAACTAGACAGGTGAAGTGACTTACCCAAGTATCACACAGCAAGATTTGAACCCAAGTTCCCTGACTCCATATCCAATGTGTTTTGTAGTGTACCGTTATGCCATATTCACAGAAGAGGAAGAATAATTGGCACATGGGACCACAATCAATATGTGCCACCTCTCTCTAGGCCATGGCACCATACAAACTTAAAGGATCTCATATTTTGTCCAGCTCTACAGGGAACTCTGGGCATCCTGGGCATCTATTAGACCGCCCTTCAATATCTCTCCATCTAATACTTATTACACTGGATGAAAGATCCCTTCAGTGACAAATAAAAATGGAGGTCTAAAGATTTGAATGGCTAAAATCAAAGTCCAGAAGGTCAAGATTGATGTTGAAGATATTTGGTTGTGGGAAAATAAAAGAAACTTAAATTCTAACATCGCTAGATAATCTTTCTCTGTGAGTTTTTTTTTTTTTGCCTCTCTCACTTTTAAGAGTCTTCATGTTAATATAAGGACAGTACTGGATGTCTTATATGGCTCTGCATTTAAAAACACAATTTATTTTATGTTTAAACATAGATAATTCATAAAACATGAGCTGGTTTTTATGAAGTAATTTATGTCTACATCAAAAGAACCTTTGAATTTTTAAAACCATTTGAATTCTTTTAGATTGCTATCTTCTTGGGTAGGAGGGGACCTGGATTGTACAGAAAGTAATAGAGAGCCAGGATTATCAGGTGGACATAATATTATTACCCTGTGCAAAAAGGTAGGAAGGAACAAGGTTGAAAAGGAACAGAGAAAAGAGTTGGGAAGAATCATCAAATTAACTCCTCCATGCCTCAGTTTCCCCACATGTAAAATTTGATGATTCTAAGATTCCTTATAAATTTACATCTGTGATTCCATGATCCAAAATCCTCTGAATTCCAAAAAGTGAGTGTAGATAGAAGCTATGCCAGGAAGAGAAGGAAAATACTCTATGAGTTCCTGCAGACTCAGTGGTAGGTGTTTCTTAAATCTTAGAAGGCTGACTTGGTGGAAGGTCAAGGAAGAAGAGGGATGCAATCAACTCACACAAGATGGGAAAATGAGGTGACTACTTCATTATCTGGTGTAAACAGTGATGATAAGCTTGCCTGCCTTAAATATAACATTATGTTTATCTCATTATATTTACCATGTCCAAACCTCCAACCTGACCCATGTCATGAAAAGCCCAGAAATGAGATCAGTCCTTTGGACAAAGGCCTCCCCATTGGTGTGGGAAAATGCAGTCAGTCAGGCATGCCCAAGTGGATTTAGGAAGACCTTTTCCTCTTCATGGTCAATATGTACATTGAATAAAGTCTTCTATATACCTTGAACCACAAAATCACAGGGTTCTGGCTTGAAAGGGACTTTAGAACTCATCTAGTCCAATTCTGCCATTTTATAGATGGGGAAACTGATGCAAAGAGAGGAGAGATAATATACTCACTTAAGTCACAAAAGCGGTATTCCAAACATCACTCAAAAGCCTTTATTCTTTCCACTCTATTACGCTGAGCAATGAGGATCCAGGATGACACATGGACAACCCCATTATAATATTTCTAGAAAGTTGAAATAGGCTCCTGCTGCCTAGTATATCTAAAGACTATTCAGCCTTCATCACCAATCAATTCTTGTTTTTTTAAAACATGAACACTTGAGAAAGTACTAGCTTATCAGAATAGTTAAGCTGTCAACCAACAAAGTCCTGAGGGAAAAGGACACAGGTTAGGAAAGCTTTGATGTAGCAGAGGGAAAAGTTGGGAGCAACAGGAGGCAGGGTTAAGAAATGAAATAATACTTCCCAAAATTCATGTGGGGATTTGGCCACATCCCTGTTATTCCCAGTCTGTCTGGGGCCAAAGGAAGCCAAATATAATCCAGTTGCGATGAGTGATGAGCAGCTGTTTTGTGTTAACATTGAGAAGAGACTGGGAACTTCAGGAAAAAAAAAGCCTGAAAGAGCAGGTGGCTCCATGGGTAAGGCTTGATGGGTGACTGAGTCTGCCTAATGATGCTGCCTAAGAGTCAAATGAGTTTGAGATTATAAGGGAAAGGATCTGGGATTTTGTAACTGTGGGGGACTTCCGAGAGTGGGAAGTCCCTATGCCAATGCAGATTGCAGAGCAGAGTGGAATCCACATCTGTGATTTGGTAGACAAATCTTAGAGTTGCCTGAGGCATTGCACATGGTCACATTAGGCAGCATGTGTCTGAGGAGGGATTTGAACATGGGTCATGCAGAGGGCAAAACTTTTCCTCTAAACTAGGATTTCTGTACTTTAGATTAGACAAATGAAAAAAGAGAGCCTGGGGGAGATGGTAGAGTTTAGCACAGGACAGGTAATAAATGCCCTCTGTAATCTAATTGTCAGGATAATTAGTCTACTTGCTAGAGCACTGGAAGAGAAGATAAGGCTAATCAATCAGCTTTTATTAGCTGGTTGGTTGTTCATTCTCCAAGAGGAGCAAAATGAACTCACTATGTCCCACTGGGACTGATCAGACCGATATGAGCTCAGAATGCTCTGCCACAGGTCGGGCACAAATAGACCCTATGAACTTTTCGTGTGCTTCTCTAATTTGGAGCAATTCACATTTCTTTTGGGCTAATTCAATTCTTCTTTGCTTATAGAGCACAGTACCTTCTCTGACGAGGGCACACCATGCTGTGCCATTGCCTCCCATGTCATACAATCGATTCTAAATACTAAGTGTCTGGTACTGTTCCAATTGCTGAAGACACAATAAGAGGCAAAGATGGCTCCTGCCCTCAAGGAGCTCCTAATCTAATGAAAGAGATAGCAAGCAAACAAATATGTACAAAGTGTATGCTGGGTAAATTGGAAATAATTAACAGAGGGACGGTCCTGGGATAAGCAAGGGTTAAAGAAACTTCCCTGTAGAAAATGAGATTGTTATTTAGTCAGTGGTCAAAGCTGAAGAGGGAGAGCATTCCAGGCATGGGGACAGAGAAAAGGCCTAGACCCCAGAAATGGAGTGACTTGTTTGTGAAGGAGCCAGGAAGCTAGTGTCATCAAATGGAGGAAGTAATAGATAAGATGGCTGGTGAGGCAAAGTGCTGAAAGTCGGGCCATAGAAAAGGAGATGGTTGAGAAGATGAATTTTTAAGTAGACTTTTAGGTTTTTAATCTTTTCTGTGGCATGATCCCTGTGGCAGTCAAAAAGTGTGATGTCTCTTAGCAGAATCAAGTTTGGAAACAACTGAGAGAAATGTTAAATTTTAGATAGTCGTTAGTAAAAATGAAGATGTAATTTTTTTCCCCATTCAAGTTCATAAAGTCCCTGAAATCTATTCGCAAAACATCCTTGTAGAATCCATGGACTCAAAATTAAGAACCCTTGATTTAGAGGTTGCCACTGAGTCATAATTCAGGTGCCTGAGATATAATTGAGGCAATTAATTTTAAAAGGAACCAATTTATCAAAAGATTCAGGTAGCTGAAAGAATTCTCCTGGCTTTGAACTAAAGGGAAAATATTTAGGAAGGAAAATAATATGAAAGTACCAGCTTGGGTGTGTGTGGAATAAGACAAGACTGGAAGAAAGAATGAAGATGGACAAAGATCATGCAGGAAAAAAAGGAGCAGTTTAGCTCTATTTCACAACTATTTAAACTAAGATCAAGGAAGAATATAAGACTTAAAGAGTGATCAGGAAATCACAATAGGTCATTCTTGCACTCCAGGCCAGCATAAGGGAGACAACCAGAGGCTAAGGAGAGGTCACAATCAGGATGATAGAAGAGAATTATGATGCTTTCACCTAATTCAGAATGAGACTAGAACTTGCAAATCAATGGCAGAGCAACAAATGCAATCTTCATCAGAGCAAGGGCAAGAGCAAATTTGCAGTTATGTTCTTCAGGTTTTAAAGCAGCATCCCAGAATCAGCCCATAGGCCCAAGGTGATAGGGAACTCATATCATGGGCTAGCCAGCAGTTCTGTTGCTCTAAACTTAGAGAGACTTTCAGAGAGCTGAAAGGAATTGGGATCAGCAGCTGTCAACTGGAGCTCCAACCAGGGGCAGACTTGTAGGTATATCACCCACATATCACTCAGAGCCTATAAAGTTATGAGTGAAGGAGAAGAGCATACTTTGTTCTATATTAGATCATTGATTGAAAATTTGCAGTTCTTTTGTTTTAGTTCCCCCTGATATTCCTGAAGAACATAGCACTTAACAAAAACTGCCAGAGAAACTAGAGAATATAGATCAAGCTCAAATAAGGCCCAGGTATTCCATAAATACACAATCTCACCTCTACATATAATCTCAATTTAGGAATCAAGGTTAGAAGAGTCAGTAAACAAAAAGGATACCCACGATAAAGGGTTATTTTTGAGCCAAGGATATAAAAGATACAAACTGACAAGAGAACAACTCCAAATCATCAAGCCTCAGAGAAATATACAGGTTGGTCAAAAGGTAAAATAGAATTCCTGAAAGAAATGAAGCCAGAGTATTATAAATCACATGGAACTCTAGAGGAAAGAAGTAGAAAGGAAATGAGAGCACTAGGATAAAGGCTTGGAAGAATTAATAGTTTAGTATATGAGGTACAAAACTTTAGCCAAGTAACAAATGCCTTAAAATGACTCAAATACAAATTAGTGATTTCATGAGACAAGATATACTTTGTATTTATTTCTCTGCATACCCATTATTTTTACTAGACAGAACATGAGATCCTTCAAGGCTAGAACTGTTCTGTTTTGGTTTTTACATCCCTAGCACCTACCTTAGAGATCATCATAGTCACTTAAGCAATGTTTGCTGAATGCAATTGATAAATCCCATGGGTCAGCCAGACCCTTCCCAACCAAACCCGAAATAATCCCTGCCTTTATCAATCTACCCCCAATGTTGCCTTTAGTATATTTGTTACCATTCTCACCCTATGAGTGATAATAACTTTTAATCGCTACTACTCACGTATGTACTGTTTCCCTATCTAGCTAGAATGTAAACTTCTTCAGGGATGGAGACAGCCATTTTTTTTCTTCTCAGTTGCTATCAAAATTACTATAATGACAGAATGTGAGAACTACAAGGGATCAGGGTTAAATTCACTCCAGGCACATATGAGGACACTGCTATTCAGAGAGATAAATTAACTTTTCTAAGGTACACAGTCCAGTTAATGGCAGATCTTTCATTATAGGCCATTTCTTCTCTCCAGTAATCTAGAGCCTTTTACCCTAGCCCACGGTCCCTTCAATAAATAAGTACAAGCAAGTTAAACAAGGAACTTCAAAAGAATATAATCAGAGGAACAGTTTAAATGAACAAACCTGGTCTCAGCTGGATGAGCACCTCCCCAGGGCTGACTTGAGTGTGCACTTCACTTCCCGTGGGTATCGTCACAGCAACCGAAGGCGATTCTATAAAATCGGACAAGCAGCCTTTGCTTACTAAGTTGGAAACAGTGTCACAACGTTCACTCGCTGCTGCTCCAGCCATGAAATCCTGTTAAGAAGCAAAAGCACTGGTGGTTTGAAGGCATGCAACATCTGTTTGACTCAAAGAAATCCAGATTAGCCTTCCCAGAAATGGGATAAAGATATGGAACACCTGGAGGATACAAATGGCTAAAGAATTGAATTTATTTTGATTTAAATCAATTCATTTCAACAAACATTGTACCAGACATTTGACAAAAATAGGAGTTTATGAACTCATAAAGATTGCATTTTTTAAAGAATCCACAATAGGAATACATGGTTAAGAATAAAAGGCAAGGGGCAGCTAGGTGGCGCAGTGGATGGAGCACCAGCCCTGAAGTCAGGAGGACCTGAGTTCAAATTTGATCTCAGACACTTAACACTTCCTAGCTGTGTGACCCTGGGCAAGCCACTTAACCCCAATTGCCTTAGCAAAAAGCAAAAACAAAAAACAAAAAAAAAACCAAAGAATAAAAGGCAAAACCATTATATTAATGGTCATTTCCAAATTTTTAAAAAGAAAGTAAGTTGGGAATTAAAAAAGGAATAATTACTGAATTTAATTGAACTGAAACATTCTGAATAAGTCATATTTGTAAGAAATAGTACTAAGTGTATCAAATATAACTAACTAATCACAGTAGAAGATCATTTTGTTAATACTTCCTGAATATTTGCCTGGGGAAAGAAACATAACCAGAGTGGAACATTTGTTCTTTCCAAATATCAAACTGAATTTTCAGAGAAACCAACTGATCCCTTATTATAGCTCAAGGTGTTTGAATACTCTATCAGGTATCCAGAAAGCAGACACAATTCAAAGTGAAAAAGTAAGAGACTGCATGACATAGGGTAAGAAGTCTCTAGTAGGGTGAGTGAAGGTCCAAGGTTTGGGGTTCAAAGGTTGCTTCGGCATGGGGAGGAAAAAAGTTGGAAGGGTTATAAGTAGAGCCCAGGGCAAACAGGTGTGCCATGTAGGGTCTGAATGCAGGTCTTCTTGACTGTAGTCCAAGCTACAATTTTTTTTTTAATTTTTATTTTATTTGCATAACATATGTGTGGGTAATTCTTCAACAATAACCCTTACATAGCTTTCCGTTACAAATTTTTCCCCCCAACTCCCCACCCCTCCCCTAGATGGCAGGATATCCATTACATGTTAATTATGTTAAAATATTGGCAAATCGAATATATGTATACATATTTCCAAACTTATCATTGTTGTGCAAGAAAAATCTTATCTACACAAACGATATATCAGATAAAGGAAACACAATGTAAGCAAACATCAATCAAGGAGTATGAAAATGTTATGTTGTGGTCCACATTTCGCATCCCTCTCTCTGGGTGTATATGGCTTTCTTCAGTGAACAATTGGAGGTGGTTTGAAACATTTCATTGTTGAAGAGAGCCATGTCCATCAGAATTGATCGTCATATAGTACTGTTGTTGCCGTGTATAATGATCTCCTGGTTCTGCTCATTTCACTCAGCATCAGTTCATGTAAGTCTCTCCAGGCCTCTCTGAAATCATCTTGCTGGTCATTTCTTACAGAACAATAATATTCCATAACATTCATATACCATAATTTATTCAGCCATTCTCCAATTGAAGGGCATCTATTCAATTTCCAGTTTCTAGACACTACAAAAAGGGCTGCCACAAACATTCTTGCACATGTGGGGCCTTTTCCTTCCTTTATGATTTCTTTGGGATATAAGCCCAATAGAAATGCTGCTGGGTCAAAGGGTATGCACAGTTTGATAACTTTTTGAGCATAGCTCCAAATTGTTCTCCAGAATGGCTGTATCCGTTCACAGCTCCACCAACAATGCATCAGTGTCCCAGCCCTCCCACAACCCCTCCAACATTCATCATTAACTTTTCCTGTCATTTTAGCCAATCTGACAGGTGTAAAGTGGTATCTCAGGGTTGTCCAAGCTACAATTTTGAAATGGAACTCACTTAACTTCTTGGTCTCAGTTTCCTTATCTGCAACAGGGGGATAAAATGCTATTGTGCTCATCTTGTGGGATCGGGATGAGGCTTAAATGAATAGGCTGCAGTGCCAAAGGGAGCATTGGATTTTTAGTCAAGGGTTGTGGGTTTGAAGCCTACTTTGGTAATCTACTAGTAACCAGTAGCCAAATTACTTAAACTCCTGTACCTCAGTTTCCCCCTATAAAATGAAAAAATAGAGATTTGAATGGTATAAGAGGTGGACATTCAGAAAAATGTTTGCCTCTCTGCTCTAATTTAAATCCTGTGTGTTCCAGCTAAATCCTGGCTTCTTCCATCCTCCTTTTCTCAGACTGACTATGCAATACAAGCTTTCATGACTGGCTCTGGAGCTCTCTCTCTATAAGACAAAATCAGGATCAAAGAAACACTTGGATAAAAGAAATGAGAAGAAAATATAGCAATGCCTGTTATTGAACAGACATGGTGAAGGGAAGTTGGCAAAATAATACAAATTTTGGACCTTTTCTCAAGCTTCAAAGAGCTCACTATAATGGATACTTTATTCCAATTCTTGTTCAAGATGCTTGCAGAGCGCTAATGACCAGCTTAGATTCTTAGGCTTTCCCTCTTTTTCCCCCTTCCCTTTGTGCCTTTACTCATTGCCCCTTTGTTGCCCCCCATCTCCAGCTTAGCCCATTGAGTCTGAATATGACTGAGGAGTCCTATCCACCATTGAAATGGCTTAGCTAATACTGTGCCAATTCTTTTCTTCCAGTCTGTTCTCTCAAGCATCATATGGACTTTTAAAATGTTTGTCCAAATATTTTACTTTTTAAAATTTTGCTTATTCATTTATTTTTGTATTATTTTTTCATTTATAAAGCATTTCTTTTTTCTCCCTTCTCTTCTTTGAAAAAAAGAAGAAAAACAAACAGGAAACTAAGACAAATTATAACAAATTGACATAGTCAAACAAAACAAATTCCATTATTGGCCAGGTCCAAGAATGAATATCTCATTCTGCATCTTGAGTCCATCACTTCTCTCTGTGTCATGAGGTGGAACAAACTTCATCCTTTGTTCTCTGGAGATACAACATAGCATTGCTTTGATGAAGAGTTCTTTCCAAGTTGTTTTTTTCTTTCTTCCTCTCTTTCTTCCTCTCTTTTCTTTCTTTCTTTCTCTTTTTCTTTCTCTTTCTTCCTCTTTTCTTTCTTTCTTTCTTTTTTCCTTCCCTCCCTCCTTCCTTGCTTCTTTCTCTCCCTTCTTCCTTCCTTCCTTCTTTTCTTTTTTCCTTCCCTTTCTCTCTTCCCCCCTTCCTCTTTCCCTCCTCCCTTCCTTCATTCCTTCCTTCATTATTTCTTTCTTTTTTTTAGAATTTTGTTCTTATATATGGATTCTCCCCAGTTCTTCTCATTTTACTCTGCATAATTTCATTATGAATCTTCCTGGGTTTTCCTGAAACTATCTTTCCCCCTTATATTACAATAGTATTTCGTTGCATTAATTTACAATAATTTGCTCAGTAATAACCCAATGGATGGGCATCTCCATAAATTAAAATTTATTACCTATCTATCTATCTATCTATCTATCTATCTATCTATCTATCTATCTAAGGCTGATAAAAATGGTCTTTGCATATCTGGGTCCTTTTCCTCTCCCTCTGATCTCTTTGGGTCACAGGTCAGTAGAGGTGTTGCTAGGTCAAAGTACACACACTAAATATGACTTCGGGACCAAAATTCCAAATTACTTTCCAGAATGCTTGAACCCCTGTACAGCTTCATCATCAAAGTACTAAAACACCTCTTTTCCTCTGCAGCCCCTGGAATATTTATCATTTTCCAGTTTTGTTAGCTTTGCTAATTCAATGGGTATGAGGCAATAACTCATAGTCACTTTTACTAACTTTTACTAACTTTGATATAGCTATGAATTGCTTAGACTTCCTCCCATGAGAGCTATTTGTTAATATGTTTTAACCATTTATCAATTTTGGAACTGATCTTTGTTCATTTGTTTCAAAGCTCCCAAGCATGATTTAAATTCACTTTCTTATTTAAAGACTCTCAGATAAATCCCTCACAGAGCTGAGAGGGAATCCTTGTCTCTCAAAATTACAAAATTCAGAATGCCGTTCAAGCTCACAAACTGCTTTAACAAAATGATTTGATTAGACTGCCATCAAGGTTCCTTGCTGTTCTAAATTTATGATCCCATAAATATATATATATATATATTCATATAAGCCACATATTTGTATATGTATACACATGTACATATTGTATGTGTGTGTGTATATCACTTTGTAAGCTTTAAAGACCTACATAAATGTCAGTAAAAATAATTCATATTATTGTTATTATTTTATTGCTTGCCACCATCATCAGATAAAATAACTCATAAATGTCTGAGGCAGATACTGCTTAAGAAAGTCACCTTTATTATTAACTATATCATGTCCAACTCTGGATCAACCGTCCTAAAGTGGGAGAGAATGCTATAATATGGTAGACAGAAAGAAAATACCCATATGAATACATCATTCAGATAATTTGGGCCCAGAATTACAAGTGAATGTGATTATCTCCTCCCCACCCCCAACACATATCTTTCCTCCAGAAAAAAAACAAACAAATCAACTTTCCAAGTTTTAAATATTTTCTCCTAGTTCCAGTGGCATGGAGTAGAAGTACATTAAGCTTTGAGTCAAAAGACCTAGATTAAAATCCTAGGTCTGTTTTCTACTTGTGTGATGTTAACCAAGTCATTTCAACTCGGTAAATCTCATTTTCCTCCTCTGTTAAGGGAGAGAATAAAACAAGATAATCTCTGGGCTTTCTTCCAGCTCTAAAACTATGATTTTTTGGGCTTTGAAGTAATTATGGATGATGCTGGAAACTTTTGCCTTATAAACATAGAGGAATCTCCAGGTTGTGGTAGGCACAGGATGTCACTATCATTGGAGCCTTAGAACCCTTGTGGTTCTTGACAGGAACTATTCACTTGCAGATGAAGAGCATGGAATAATTCTTGTCAAATGCATGTCACAAAGTTTAGAAATTAGAAGAAAAAAAATGATGGATTGAAAGGTTTGTTTTCCTTGACGTTGGTACTCAGTGAACTGGACAACTGGAGATATGGACAGGTAACCTACAAGTCTTTGTCAAATCCTCAGACTCCCCTCTAGCAGCACTGGGTACTTCTCTCCTTCTGGTCTCTTTTCTACTTTGTCAAATGGATCATTAGTCTCCCTGTCTACTCCAACCTGTCTGACCACTCCTCCTTCAACAACTCCCTAGGACTTCAGCATCTCCCAAATCATTGGCTAGCATTTGTCTCTTCTCTTTCTACATCTCTCTTGGTGAGATCTCATCTTTCCCCAGTGGGTCAATGATTGCTTCTATTTAGATTGCTCACCATACCTAACCCAGATTTTTGCCCCAAGATAAATTTCCTCATATCTCCCTCCTCAATATCTCCTGTCAGCAATTTAACCCCAATTTGTACAAAGCAACTCATCATTTCCCACCCCAAATTCTCCCTCTCCACCCTATTTCCCTACTTCTCTTGATTCCATTTCTATTCTCACAGTCACTCAAAATTGAAATTTCAGTCTTGGATCCTTCTTCCTTTCCCTCCCACTCCTCCTCCAACAGCAATCAGGTGTCAAGTCTTACCAATTTCATCTTCTTAGTGTCTCTGTCACCCACTCCCCCTTTTCACTCCCACATCACCACTGTAGAACAGATCCTCATCATAAAAACTATTATAATAGCTTCCTAAATGAGCTCCTTGCTTCCAGGCTCTGCTCTCCCCCAAACTACCAAAATAACTCTCCTAATGTACAAACCTTGCTATCTTTGCCCACTACTAACCATCATCAGTGGCTCCCTATTGTAGAATAAAGAAAAAAAAAACAGTCCTTAATCTACTCCTTCTAAAATTACCTCTTATGAATCTATATTTACCTATTCATGTTCAGGTCCTCTATCCCTTGGAGCATGAACTCCTCAAGGGTAGGGACTGATTTTGCTTTTGCTTTTTACCCACAGGAGTTGGCATAGAACCTGGCACAGAATAAGTGCTTAAATACATGCTTCTTGAATAACAGAGTGTCATTTAAAGCTCCAAACTTTGTTTTCCAGACTATTTCATCCATTTTCCATTCTTCCTTTGCATTGATTAACTGTCCCCTGATCTAGTTCATTATACTTTCTATGTAGCCCATTTTCCAATTCTCTTTCCTCTTCTCTGCCTCACATAATTCTGGTCTTCCTTCAAGGTCTAACTCAGATCCAACAAGGTCCTACTCCTTTATGAAGTCTTCCCTTATGACCTGTAAGATCACAGCGACCCAGATGGAATTAAATTTTCCTGAAGTTCTCGTTTTGATCTCCCTTTAATTATGATGTTAAGTGGAATAGTAGCTAGAATATTGGGCCCTTAGTCAGGGAGATTAGGGAATGAATCCTGCCTCAGCCATGAGCTATGGGATCATAAGTAAGTAAACTTTACCTGTCAGATTATTCATCTGCGAAATGGATATGATAACCCTTGGATTGTCCATTTCTTGGAACCATTGTGAGAAAAGTGCTTAGAAAGCATAAAATGCTATAGAAATAGGAGCTAAATGTGGGTGATAACAGTACCTCCCTCCTGGATTGTTGTGAAGATCAAATGACCCAATAAAGTAAAATATTTAGCATAGTGCCTGGCACATAGTAGGCACTGGTAGTTATTAGTACCAGTAACTGGTAGTTATTACTATTATTGAGTTCTTTTATATGTTGACCTGTATTTTATTATTTTTCAAACTCTTATGCAGGTGTATCTCATTCACATATACTCCCCTCCTCCTCAGTGAGCTTTCCCTTATAACAAAGATTTTTTTTAGAATGTTCTACAAAACCAACTATACCATTCTATATTCATAGTCTTCTACTTCTTCCATGTAAGGCCCTCTTCCTTCGATTGTATGTATGTTCAAAGGCAGCTAGATGGTATAGTGAATAGAGAGTTGGGCCTCTAATCAGGAGGATCTGCATTCAAATCTAGCCTCAGACACTTACTAGAAAAGTCATTTAACTTCCTCAGTTTCCTCAACTGTAAAAATGGAGATATCTGCTAATAAAACTTTACCTCTCAAGGTTATTGGGAAAATCAAATGAAAAAATGCTTGTAAAGTGCTTAACACACTGCCTGGCACATAGTAGGCATTATTAAATAGTATAATTATTATCATTATCAAAGAGTCTAGAAATGTGAATTATAGTTATGCTTGCCACAGACTTTGGTTAAGTTCCCAAGCTGTAAAACCTTTGAGTCCTGGCCTCTGACTGTTGTCTGAGAACTAACCTAGAAA
Source organism: Myrmecobius fasciatus (assembly GCA_023553655.1). Taxonomy (NCBI): domain Eukaryota; kingdom Metazoa; phylum Chordata; class Mammalia; order Dasyuromorphia; family Myrmecobiidae; genus Myrmecobius; species Myrmecobius fasciatus. The sequence goes on from JAJPUD010005284.1 coordinate 123,521, forward strand.
GTTTAGCCAACTCATTATCAGAAGCCTAACCATCAGGGAAAAATGGACATTTTTTTAGTCTTAACAATTGATAAAATCATCTGCAAAGGCACAGAAAAAGGTGGGTCTGCAGTAGTTATCCTCACATGTAAGAAGTGCTAGATCTTTTAAAGTAAGAGAAACTAGCTTTTTATAGAAATGTAAATAAACAGTATTCCGATAAATAGATCAAGAGTCTGATTTCAGAGATGACTTGCTCCAGTGAAAAATACAATCCATCTTCCTCAGTCAAGTTCCCTAAAGCTTAATATTTTCCCCAAATCATAAATTTCCCAAGAGAAGCAACCTTTATAGCCTTCAAGAGGTGAAGGCCCCTGGCTCCAAAGGCCAGGACCCAAGTGCCCATTTTGCCTTTGATGTTTCCTGCCTGATCACCTTTGGCCAAATCTCTTAAGCACTCTAGGTTGGGTGACTTGATCTCTGAGATCACTACCCTACCTGAAAAAGAACTCCCTCTCCATACTAGACGATTCTGATACTATACTCACTTGCTTGAATAGCTCTACCAACGACGGGGAACTCGGTCACTTCTGAAGCAGTTTATTACTGTTAAAGACAGCCCTAATTGTTAAGAAGTTTTCCCTCATAGTAAACATTTGCTTCTCCCTATTCTTCCTAGGAGTTGCCCCAAGGACTACAAGAGAGTCCTTTAAATAGTTGAAAATATCCTGCCTCTCTCTGCCCCCACAGTTTTATCTTCCCTAAGCTAAGCATCCCTTATTCCTTTAACCATTCCCCAAAGGCCTGACCTTGAGAGCTTATTCCATCTTGGCTCTCTTTTTGGTTGTCCTCAAGCTTATTTTTGTCCTTCCTAAAATGGGAAGCTCAGAACTGGGGGGAAATCCCCAATACTGTTATTAACATCTGACCAGGATAGATCATAGTCTCCAATCAATCACCTCTTGACTTTTGGAAAAAGAAGGTGAGATTGTTCAAGGTCCTAATGATCATAAGCATCAAGGTCAGGATTTGAATCCAGGCCTATTGGTCTCTAGAAGAGTAGCATTCTATCCACCACTGCCCATCCTCTCGATGTTATCATTTATAGTGGGAACTTTCAAAACAACCATCACCCCCAAACAAAAAGAAGTCAAGCCAATTCAGAGGGTATCAAACAAATGAGATCTCCCACATCTGAGAGCAGACTATTTCCCATTTTACAGCTGGCAATGGATGTCAGCTGAGTTGTGAAACTTTGAGCAGAGTTCCTGTCATTTTAACTATCTTCCTCGTCCCCTTCCTTTATTTTGAGGCTTTTTAGGGGCTTCCCCACACAGAGCTGCAGAACTGTGTGGTGTCATGGGAGTCGCTAGTGTGTTCAAGAAATCCAATTTGAGTGCAATCTCCATATTCCCCATTCTCTGATCGAACTCCACCTAGCTCAGGGCATTTATTCAGGACGAGATGCGGGACATATGGTAAATGTTAATCCACACAGCATTTTTCTTTGAGGAATTGTATGTGATTTGTAAACAAAATAATCTGGTATCAGATGTTCCAATGAAATATTGTCTCCATTAGGGAAAACAAAACAACAACAAATAAATAAAACCAGATGAGATGGGGTGATGGGGGAGGAAAGCACTCAATGCCAGGACAACATACCATGAAACATCTGAATGGAAATGGGGAATTTAAGTCAAAATGGAGGTACTCAGTCTAGAGTAACCATAACTACTTGGATTTGAAAGTTTACAACTAACTAAACGCTTGGGGTCAAGAACCCACTGTCTTAATTTCTTTCTGATATTTGCTAAATAGCCACCAGCAAGCCACCATTAAGGAAAACAACAAACACTCCACCAACCAATCAACCAATGTGCTGCCCTTAATAGTTTAATAAATCCATTTAACAAGCATTTATTAAGCACCTACTAAGTGTGGAGCATTATGCCAGGTACTGGGGATGCAAAATCAAGAATTAAAAAAAAAAACACAAAAAACCTTGATTCTGCCCTCCAAAAGCTTACATTCTATTTCAGAGACACTGTGTAAACAGATAGGTATAGAGTTAAGGACTTGAAGAAGGAAGGAACACTCGGGACCTTCCTGTAGGAAGGCATCAGAACTGAGCTTTGAATGAGCTATCCAATCAATAAACCCATAACATTTATAAAGATTCATCTCAGGGTAATTGCCCTGGGAGCTGAAAAAAAACTGAGTTTAAGTCCTTTCTCTGAAATATTGACTGGGGACGCTGGGAAGGTCGCTTTAAGTCTCAGTACCCTGGGCACTAATCCTATAGGTTGAAGAAGAGAAGGTATCTATATGTTCTTGTTGAGAGAATTTCTTCAAACTGGGAGTCACTTATAATAGTGACATCAGAGGGTCAGTACTTATCCTTACTTCTATGCAAAGATATAGTGATAGGGAGTGGGGATACAGAGGCAAAAACAAAATAATCCCTACCTTCCGGAGCTTACATTATAACTCAGCATATCTGTGCCATCTCATTGCCCACTATGCATTTCTCTAGGAACAATTTGGACTGAGGCCAAATAGGAAAGGTAGAAAGGATACTTAGATGTGTTCTCATATCTCCCACATCTCCATAAGGGGAATATAAAAAACAAAAGAACATCTCAAAATTATTTTAATAGCATCCCTATATTTGCCATTTATACTTATTTCACAAGCAGGGAAAAAGGAAATCAGCAGGGGGCAGAGAACTGAGGTAAAAATATTTTCACATGATTTCCATGTTCCACAACTGGAATATCTTTTTAAATCTGTTATTGTAATCTTGTGCTTTAAACTAATATTTGAAAATTATACATGCCAGGTCTATAGGGTTAAAAGATATTCAAATAGGACTGTCTCCCTCTTATCTGTGAAGAACAGAGCTTCCCCTCCACTTCTCCCCTAGTGTCACCCCATGCCGGTGTACTTGGCCTTTTTCTCTGAAGGGTTGGATCCAACTATCCTCACCTCTATCCATAGATACTTCCCCTGCCATATTAGTGCTGCCTCTGCTGGTAAAAGATCTCCACCCATTGCAGAAGTCTGAGGCCTCTTTATGCAGGGCAGGGGCAGGAAATTAGAGAGAAAACTTCTCTCTCTTTTTTCATTGACTAAGCCATATGTCAAAGCTGTCATGAACAAATAGCTTTGGCTCCTGAACCGAGCAGGAAAGAAGGGGCCTCATGACAGTATTTTGACCATTTAAAGTTGAAGTTTTACCAGAGGAGAGGAAGCTTGGTGACAAAATCAGATATGTGGTTTCATAGGGGAGATATTCCAAGATAACGTGAACCCACAAATGGGGAAGCTGCTCCTATTTGGGAAGATGGGTAGGGCTAGGTAAGAAAGGATACCTGTCTTTCAATGTTTTCCTTGAGTCTCCAGTACTCAGCACCTAGTAGGTGCTCAGTAAATGCTTATTGACTGATCTGGAATATAGTTAGAGGAGAACCAAAGCACATCATCTAGTGCTTTCTGGGGTTTTTTGGGACCAGATCTTGGATTTATTAACTGACTTGTTGTGTTGTTTGACCTTCATTTTGAAGAGGGCCATGACATCAGAGAGGTGATGCATAACATGCAAGTGAATTGGATTTAAGTGAGAGAGAGTTGTGCAAGGTCGCCTGCCTCACTTTCCCCTCCAAAGCCAAGATATAAACCAAGATGACTGAAGATGGACCTGGATGAAATGGGAGACCTTGCCCTTTTTATGCTAAGATCTTCAACAGGTTTCAGTTTGACTGAGGCCACAGTAATTCAGGAATTAAAGCAATTGAGGCAAAGAATCTCTTCCACCTTGTCCAAAAAAAATCTAAATAAATGAATGAATAAATCTGGGAAGGGAAGACTCTTGGGGTTTCTGCCCAAAGCAAAATGATTGCTATTGACATTCAGTCTAAGTCAATCAGGATCCAATCAATGACCAAATGGGACTTGGCCTAGGGCCTATTGGTGGCCAATTGGAACCAGACTGGTTTTGCTTTAAGGCCTGGTCCTTAAGAGAGAAATCTAACCAGTGAAACCCAAGATATTTTGGTAGGGTTCAGAGATACAGAAAAGAAAAAAAAAGGCTTTTAAGAGCACCTGTAGGTAAGAGTATCACACCCTCTGTGGAAGAGGGAGGGAAGGAGGGAGGGAGGGAAAGAGTGATGGACAGAGGAATCTCTACCAATGTGGGCTGATGCTTCATCTGAAAGTCATAATCGTACAGTAGCCTCAAGCATTGCATAGTTAGTGTGTCAGAGGAGCATAGCTAGATAATGCAGTGGAGAGAGAACTGGGACTGGAGTCAGGAAGATCTGAATTCTTATGTATGACCCTGAGCAAGTCATTTAATCTTGTTTGCCTCAGTTTCCTCATCCAAAAAGTGGTCTAGAAAAGGAGATGGCCAACCACTCCAGTACCTTTGCCAAGAAATCCCCAATGGGATCATAAAGAGTTAGACACGATTGAAACAAATGGGAAACAAAATGTGTGGGTAGGACTTGAACCTAGACCTTTCTGCCTCTGAAGCTGGCTCTATCTCTTATTCCATGCCATCCATTTTTGGTGGCTTCTTACTTTAGTTAGTCTTGTGTGTCAGGTGCTAATCGCAGTTATTTCTGAGGGCAGAAGGAATTCAAGTGTTATCAGAGGCCTAGGCAAAGACCCAAAGGCCCTGCCCTAGTTCCAGCTCTGCCATTTCTATAGCCCTCATAGCTGGCTAGGAAGAAATTTTGGCCGAGAACTGGAATTTATATCGAGTTTTCATTCTCATGCCAAACCACTCTGGCTAAAACACACCACAGCCACAGCTGATAGCCTCCTGGCACTTGTAACAGCTCTCCGAGATTATTAAAGTGCTAGAACAGGAAGCAAAAGCCATGGTTTCCATTAAAGTCTGGAATACTTGCAAAAGGCCCTGCCTCTGGAGTGGGAGAAGCTGTTGGAGTCGCGGATTTGCCACGTGCTACCTGTGTGATCTTGGGCAAATAACATCTCTTTGGGCTCACTTTTGGAACCTTTGAAATAAGAGAATTGGGATAGAGTGATCATCTTAACCTGGGGAAGTGTGGTGTCTCAAAATCAAGAAAGTCTAAGTTCATATTCTTCCTGCATCTCCTATGAGCTGTGTGACCTTGATTATGTCTCTTAACCCTGCTAGCCTTAGCTTCATCACCTATAAAGTGGCTGGGAAGTCCTGTGGTAGTTGGGCATCTCCTGATCTGCCTGGTTCCATCTTCCGAACAAGACATTCCTCCCAGGATAAGTTCAACACATCTAATCATCCTACCATGCTGCTGACTGACATCCCTCAGACTCCTTTCCTCTCTGATTGGAGGCAGGGTGACTGGGCTCTTCCCAGTGCTTTTATAGAGGGAAGCAACCAGACTCCCAGTTCCTTCTCCTTTGCATTTATTACCCTATCTGCTTTCAACTCCATAGAACAAGATGCTCCTGTGCTGGTTATCCTCATTATCCTCCCATCCTTTCCTACTTTTTTGTGTATTGTCTTCCTCTCAATAGATTATAAGCTCCTTGAGGCAAGAGCTGTCTCACATCTCAGTGCTCAAGACTCCAAGGGTGGGAATCCAAGTTTTGGTGGAAGGAGAAGGCCAGAGGACAGGTGGCCCGAACTGGGGACTGCCCATATTTCTAAACCCTTTTAAGGTTGAGAAAAATATCTTTCATAATACAGCCTTCTGAGAAAAGTAGGGTGAGTAATTTTTTTCATTTGATATGAAAGGAAACTGAGGCAGAGAAATTCTGTGACTTGCCTGTGCCCCTACACCTAGTAAGCAATTGAGCTTAGATCACAGTGTAGTGAGGAGAGCATGAAATTCAAAGCTGTAGGATTGAGACTTAGACCCAGCTGAGCCACTTATTACCTGTGGAACTTTGAACTAATTGCTTCATCTCAATGTGACTCAGTTTCCTCATCTTAAAAGTGAGAGGACTCTTCTAGATCTCTCTCTAGGTCCTAGGATCCAATGTCTCAGTATCCTACATTATGACCCAACATCAGCACTCTCTCTCCATCACGACCTGTTGTCTATCTGGCAGAAGCCCCTCCATGCTTTGCAAATAGCATGAGCTATCCTAAAGTGAGGATCCTTAACTTGGGGTCCATGACCTTTTATATATTTCTTAAAAATATAACAACATTTCAATATAATTTTTTTTCTTTTGTACACCTATGTAATTTATTTCATGCAATTAAAATCAATTCTACAGGTTTTACCACCAGACTGCTCAAGGAGTCCATGTCACAAAAAAACCTTCAGAATTCTGATTCTGGAGTCACATGACCTTTTACTCTCCAGAACCCCATGGATACTCACCCTTACCAGCCATTCATGAAAACCTAAAATTAACCTGCATCTATGGATCCCCAAAGACAGGAACCCAAATCAGCAGAGGGTTTCAATAAGGCTATAACATGATGAATAAATCGATGTCAATGGATTACCAATCACACACATAGAAATGATGACCCCACTAACTTAAACACTCAGAGACCCCAGCAGGATTTGCTCCTTGGAGATTTCTTAGGGGTAGTAGGCTTTGGAATTCTGCTATTTGTAATGAGCTGATTTTGGCAAAAAGCAGAAATACAATTCTTATGACACATAATGCTCCAGCACCCGGATCGGAACCTCTCATAATGATAATTGACAGATCAGCTTCACATATCGGAAAGAGACATAGAGGAAGAAGACAGAAGGCAGAAGAGAGAGAGAGACAGACAGACACACACAGAGACAGAGGGAAACAGAGAGACAGAGACAAAAAGACACAGAGAGAGACAGAGACAGAGAGAAAGTATCATTTTTTCCATTAGTTACAAAGGAAGTGCCGTACCATGCTGTGTAATGGAGAGCAGGACTTATCTCCAAGTATTTCAAACAAAGACAAATGAGAAACAACTAATAAATTAGCTTGTTGACATTTAATAAGCCTATACAAGAGCATGATTCAGCTTGGAAATATAATTAAATGCTTAAAATAAATGAGGGCCAGCACACTGGGCCAAAGTCGGCTGAGCCTACAAAAAGTGACTATCTCTGTCTGCCAATGCTGTCTATGGACCAGATGGAAAACATAAAGTGGTTTGCACTTTATTTTTAAATTACTGTAATTTTCCTAATAAAAAGGTTACACTTTATTTTCATAAAGCCAGATAGGCTGTCTCCAATAATAAGGTCCAGGAAAATTGTCCTGATGGCCCTCTCTGCTTCCCTCCCTTTCTTTCCATTGGGCACTTCCTCGACCCAGTTGACTAAGGTCATGAAGTCCAGCTTAGAAACAGACCACAAGCCTACCTCTTGGGCACACCATCCACACTCTGGACCCAGCACCAGGCACTTGGTACATGTTGCTGCATTCGAGCTGGTACATCTGTTCTCTTCTGTAATCAAAGACAAAATAGTTGGTTATTAATAAGCTCTCCTCCTTGGGATTTCCCCTACCATTTGACCCTTGAAAAATGACTTGGGAGAAAAAAATCGGCCTGGCCGACAAGATTTTGAAAGACAAACACATTTATGCTGGAGAAGGCAGAGTTCATTGATTTAGAACTAGAAGAGATTCTAGGGGTTATATAGTCTCTTCCTCTCCCCCTCCACACACACTTATTTTACAGTTAGGGAAACTGAAACCAAGAAAGATTGAATGTCAATCAATCAACCACTCAATTCAAAAGCAGTTATTCTATACTTGTTATGCCAAGTGCCATGTTAAATACTTAGGTATAAAGACAGGAAAAATCATTTTCAGTCCTTAAGGAGCTTACATTTTAATGGAAGGGACAGATAATATTTATCAGACCATGAAATCCAGTACATGCAAATATACAGAAGAGAGGATAGGTAACCGTGAAGAGTCTTCTGGGTAGGAAACAAAGCCAGATTTTCTATACAAAGAGAACCCGTTTTTCCCATTCCACAATGTCTCTCTTTTTCCCTCACATATTTTAGTCCATCAATATGACATTTGCCCAGAGTTTTTAATGCTTGATTTGAATGGTTAGATGGAAAGAGTAGGAAATATTGACTTTAATTTTATATTTGATAATTTTAGATAAATCCTTTTTTTTTAAGGAAGGTAAGAGCAAAGGACTTCTTTCTGGATTAGCTCATACAAGGATATTACATTAATTATGTGTGGTTGCCTTGAGTGTGGAAATTCTCTCTGCCAGCAAAGATATCGGCTGCTTATACCTCATAGATAAGTGTTAGGGAGTTGCTAGAGATTCACACCCTTGCTCAGGTTTGCATAACTTCTAAGTGTCAGAGAGAGAAAATGGATTTAAGACTTTCTGATTATAAGGCTGCCTCCCTATTCACTGTGCAAGCTGCAGGAAACCATAGGGGTCATCTGTTTTAAATCCCTCTTTATAGATGAACAAATTGAAGCCAAGAGAGAGGAAGTATCTTCAAATAAATCAGGTTACAACATGACTTGAATTCAATGAGCCCTAAATTGAGGAGTAATACAGACTGCTGATGGATTATACTCAGGAAACACCTAGATTTAACTCTTGGCTGTAGAACTTTCTAGAGAAGTCACATGGACAAATCCCTTTAGCTCACTGACTCAGTTTCCCAATTTGTAAAATGAAACAACCAATCCCTGAAGTACTTTCTGTAAATCTTGAAGGGTGGTTGTGAGGATGAAATGAAATTATGTTTGCAATGCCCTCCATGAATCAATCTTTCAGCTCTCCCCATGTCAATCATCATGATTCTTTCTATATATCAAGCTATGATAGCTTGAATGAAAGGTTTCACCTGGTCTGCCCCACTGCCTAAAAACTGAGCATGAATGTTCTGGATGGAGAATTCAGAGCTAGGATGACCAGGAGAATATTTTGCCATGGGAATTCTGATATTTAAAGACACTTCCTATTTCTCAGATCCAATTTGCTAATCTATAAAATGAGGACCTTGGAACATATGGTCCTTATGGTTTCTTCCAGCAGTGAACAGGCCAATGAATGCTATCTTTGACACTTACAATCTGTGTGAATTTGAACAAGTCATTGAATTTCTTTGGGCGTCAGTTTCATCATCTGTGAAAGAATACGTAGTTGAACAAAGAACCCTGTATCCATGCCTAAATCGCTGAGCCTATGATGCTACCTTGGACAGCTCCTACCTGTAGGACATTGCACAATTTTCTTCTCTAGGCCTCAGTTTGCTCATTTGTAAAATTAAGGGATTGGGTTAGATGAACTCTAAGGTCTCTTCCAGTTCTGTATCTATGGTTCTTTTGGAGCAAAAAGGACTCAGCCAACAAGCCATGGCCACCATCAGTGCTGGAACTTTAGAAGCTGACTCAGATGATGTTCTGTTCTAAGCTCCATGTTTTGGCCTCCTCCACCCAGCTTACCTTAAGTGAATATTCAGCTGGATTGTCACAGACTTCCACCCTTGATTGTGATATTTAATAACACTATTTTCATCTGGGAACTCTTTTTTCCTTCCTCCCAAACTATACCTCCCATTCCACCCCAAGTACTGCTATTTAAGACTAGGAAAAAGAGAAAAAATAGACTCAAGAATGACTCTTGAATGGTTTCTTCATAGTTTGCAATCAAGCTACAGTGTCTTGGAGCTGATCAAAAAGCCCATTAACTCCATCATGTTCTGGCTGATGATTGCCATCACCTGAGCCCAGCATCACTCACCAGGCGCATCTCCCACTGAGGCCTGTTCAGGAGGCACTGATATCACCCTGACTAAATGATAGTTTGATCCTCCTTTCATCATCCTATGGCCTTGCTTATTCTATAGCTATCTTATCCATTTTTAAACCTGGTATTTAAAAATAGATTTGATAATTTGGGCAGGCAGAGCATCCCAGTGGATGCTGGGAATGTAGGGAGACAGGGGGGTGACTCCTTTGACCCTTTTCCTCTGTGACTTGCCCTGAGGCTTCTGCTTCCTGCTCCCAGACCCATTTTAGCCTTTTGGAGGCACTACTGAGTACTCAGAGGACAGTTAAAGTTAGGGTAGGCAGAGGGAAAGCTAACTGGGAAGAGTGGAAAGTCAGAGTTCCATGGAACTCTACCTCTTAGAGCTGATGGAGAGGGGGGCCTACCCTCATTTCATTTTATCCTTATTTGCTTCCCAATTACATTAAGAAGCAAGCATTCTCTCCTGATACTCTCTCCTCCTCCTCCTCCTTACATGCCCTTTCACTTAATTTTATATACCTCCACCTTGACCTCCAAGAAGTGGCTGCCTTTAAGTACTTGAGGTCCAGGGTTAGTGCTCTCCCTGGCTTGTGGTCCTGAGCTATTCAATGAAATGGATGCCATAAGCAAAGCACTGCTTACTGACAGATTGATTACTTGTAGCTAGAAGGTCTTGGTAGGGTTTAAAATTATATATTTAGAGCCTGCATTGACCTTAGACACTGACTCGTTGAAGCTCTTTCCCCATTTTGCTGATGAGGGAACTGAGGCAAAGCTCAGCTATTTGCCTAGGGCTACACAACTATTAAATATCTAATGTGGGATTTGAATTTAGATTCTCTTAATGCCACGTGCAGCATTTCTTCCAATGGGCCATGCTGCTCCTGGAAAGTTCTGCCTTCTTCTCTGGATAAGGAGATGGACAACTCCAGAAGAGAAATCATTTGTCTTCCCTCTCAGGGGCAGGATTCAAATTCAGGCCCTTCAATGCTGAATTCAGTGCTCTCTCAATCTTGAGGTCTGCTGTGTCTTTAGGGCCAATAAAACTGACTGAAAACTTGAATCCAAGCATGCTTGGGCATCTGAGTTAGTCTTTGCTGAAATTCAGCCTGGGACACAACCACAGAAATGTGGACCTGAGCTGGGCCATATTTTTAGCCTGAAAACCAATTTTTTTTTTCATTTCGATAAAAGGCCAATTTTTTATTTTCAAAACACATGCAAAGATAGTTTTCAACATTCACCCTTGCAAAACCCTGTATTCCAAATTTTTCTCCCTCCCTTTCCTCTACCCCATCCCCTAGATAGCAAGTAATCCAATATAGGCTAAACCTGTACAATTAGTAAGACTTTTATGCTGTAAGTTGAACTTGCAGAATACTGGGGAAATAGGAATGAGGAAGAAGGGGCAGGGATGTGTTTCTAAAGTTAGTCTGGTTGTGCCATTGGTGAACTCTCATTCAAAGGAAAGCACTCTATTTCCTTCTGCTTCTATCATCCCTGCCCTGCATCCTTGGCATTTGGTGGGCCAGTGTCCATTTTGGAAATTCAGGGACCCACCCAGGCCTGATGGGTGACAGCTTGAGAGGTCACTTTGGCCCTGCCAGGGGTCAGGGTGGACATGTTTCTGAAGCCTCCCAGCAACAGGAGTTTAGTCTCTGACAGATTTGGAAGAGGAGGAGTGTTTTGTGTTTCCTCAGAACTCAGGGCTGACTCCAGCCCTGGCCTTCATGGGAGCCATGTCAAAGCCTGTTGCTGGAGAGTGTCATGGTCAGATTCTCAGAAGACAAGCCAGATAAACTTTGGCAAAGATAAATTTCAGGCTTTCAGTTTTTATGCTGAAACAAGGCTATGCAAGGGGCTGAATGGAGAAAGTTTGTCCTTTGGGAGGCCCTGAAATCTATTAAGGCGCACTCTAATGTAGCAGGCAGGAAACTGAGGATTCCTTCTTGCCTCGATAGTCTTGGCTGGTTAAAGCTGACCTAAGGATTAATTCAGTCAGGTCCAGTTCTGAATAAAGTCTAAGGCAGCCCTGGTCTGAGTTGGAAGTTACAGAGGGTTCACAGTGTCAGGAACAGGCTGGGATTAGAGACATGTCAGAAGCAATATGGACTCCCTTGTAGAATGGTGGGAGAGCCATGTGGGATGATACATGTAGAGCTAGGCTTGCAGCCAGGAAGCTCTCAGGTTAAATCCTGCCTCAGTTTGACTCTTTTCAATGATAAAGTGACTCAGGCCAGTTCTGGTAGAGTTGTGATGGAAAGCACTATCTGTATGCTGGCAAAGGACTATGGGGGTTGATTATATGGATCGTGACATAATGTTTTCCCCTTTTGTTGTTGTTTGTTTGCTTTTTTTCTTTCTCACTTTTTTCTTTTTGATCTGATTTTTCTTGTGTAGCACAATAAATGTGGAAATATATTTAAAAGAATTGTACATGTTTAACCTATATTGGATTACTTGCTGTCTAGAGCATGGGGCGGAGGAAAGGGAGGGAGAAAAATTTGGAATACAGGGTTTTTTGCAAGAGTGAATGTTGAAAAATGAATGCAGACAAGATTAGAAGGTTAGCAGTAAACTGGGAAAATATTTTTACATCCAAAGGTTCTGATAAAGGCCTCATTTCTAAAATATATAGAGAATTGACTCAAATATATAAGAATTCAAGCCATTCTACAATGGATAAATGGTCAAAAGATATGAACAGACAATTTTCAGACGAAGAAATTGAAACTATTTCCGGTCACATGAAAAGGTGCTCCAAGTCACTATTGATCAGAGAAATGCAAATTAAGACAACTCTGAGATACCACTACACACCTGTCAGATTGGCTAAAATGACAGGAAATGATAACTGTTGGAGGGGATGTGGGAAAACTGGGACACTGATACATTGTTGGTGGAACTGTGAACGGATCCAACCATTCTGGAGAGCAATTTGGAGCTATGCTCAAAAAGTTATCAAACAGTGCATACCCTTTGACCCAGCAGTGTTTCTACTGGGCCTATATCCCAAAGAGATTTTAAAGGAGGGAAAGGGACCCACATGTGCAAAAATGTTTGTGGCAGCCCTTTTTGTAGTGGCAAGAAACTGGAAATTGAAAGGATGCCCATCAATTGGAGAATGGCTGAATAAATTATGGTATATGAATGTTATGGAATATTATTGTTCTGTAAGAAATGACCAACAGGAAGATTTCAGAGAGGATTGGAGAGACTTGCATGAACTGATGCTGAGTGAAATTAGCAGAACCAGGAGAACATTATACACAGCAACAAGACTATACGATGATCAATTCTGATGGACATGGCTCTCTTCAACAATGATGTGATTCAAACCAGTTGTTCAGCGATGAAGATAGTCATATATATCCAGAGAGAGGCCTGTGGGAACTGAGAGTGAACCACCACACAGCATTTTAACGCTTTCTGTGAATATTTCCATGCATTTTGTTTTCCTTCTTAGGTTGTTTTTTCCTTCTTCTCTTTCTAGATCTGATGTTTCTTGTGCAGTAAGATTACTGTATAGATATGTATACATGTATTGCATTTGTCATATAATTTATCCTATTTAGCATGTATTAGATTACTTGTCATCTAGGGGTGGGGGTGGGGGGAAGGAGGGGAAAAGCTTGGGAAAAAAAGTTTTTGCAAAGGTCAATGTTGAAAAATCACTCATGTTTTGTAAATAAAAAGCTTTATATATATATATAAAGAGTGAATGTTGAAAACTATTTTTGCATGTGTTTTGAAAATAAAAATCTATTATTTATAAAGAAATTAAATCCTGCCTCAGACTCTATTATACTCTAGTCACTTAACTTTTCTAATTCTGAATTATCTATAGAGAAGCAGGATTAATATCCATGTAGGAGCTGTTTTAGGGAATGATGTGAGATTCAAATGTGAAAATGTGTGTAAAGGCCTGTAAAGGGTCACAGAAAGCTCTGTTATGAGTCCTATTCTTTGTCCCCATTCTGGTCCAGTGCTCCCCGGTTCTCTCCAATAATATTAGAACCAGTGTCCTTTGCACTACACTACACTCAGCTGCTGAAAGGCAGCTCACCCTCCTCAAATAACAACTAGAACTTGGCCCAGACCATTTCCTTGTCCCTAAGACAGTGTCCCTTGGGCCAGAGTTATCTGGGTATATGATTTCCCCCTCCACCCTCCTTAGACTGTAAACTTCTTGAGAGAAGGATTTCAGCCCTGATTGAAATCCAGGTTTCAGAGTTGACCACAGTGTTTTTCCCATAGAACACATCTGAATGAAACTGAATTTCAATTGGTAAGGCTGCTGCACAGCATCTAACTCAGAATCCTCTTCTTATAGAGGTTGAAGGTAGGGACCAAATAATTAAGAGGATTTGGGGGCTAGAAGGGAACTCAGTGGTCACCTACATCAACTTATACCCACAAGGCCTCCCTATTCTAAATGTCTCTAACTGTGCCTAAAGGCCTCAGGTAAGGGGGAAATCCACCACCTGTCAGCTTTCTTTCCCCCACCCCCTTTGACCAGACTTTGCCATCATCCTCCCCCTCATTCCCTTGTTTCAGCTCCCTTTGTGCTAGAATGGAAACTCCTTGAGGATAGTGGATATCTCTTCTTTTTTAAATTTGTGTTTCTACTGCAAAGTTTAGGACAATACCTGATATACAGTAAGTGCTTAATAAATGATTGTTGTATCCTAAGGTAGTGCATTCCCCTTCTTGACTGCTCTAAGGATTAGGAAGATTTTCCTGATGTCAACATTAAATCTGCCTCCAGTCCCCTGTGACTTAATCCAGGGTGTGCTCAAGCCTGGGGGAATCTCTCCTCTTTCAATCTCTCAAATTAGGGATGAAATTACTGGAGGGCTAATTGTAAGAATGTCCTGATTAAACTTTTTCCTGCCTCTGCCTTTAGAGAAAAAGAAAACCAGCTCCATCCTCTTTCTCCATGATAGCCCTGCAAATAAATGGATACTCTCATTATGCCATATGTCATATGATTGACTTGGGGGAAATCATTTAACCTCATGGGGACTCAGTTTTCTCATCTGTAAAATGGGGAGGTTGGACTAGTTTCTTCAAGCTTTAAATCTGTGATCTTATTACATCCCCTGGCACATAGGAAGTGCTTTGTAGCTTCTTGGGGACTTGATTGAATCTCCTCTCCGCTAACCTCAACCTCTTCAGTTTCTTCTTAAAATAAGAATAATGGCAGCATCTCTCCCCTAGGGTCATTGTGAAGATCAAATGAGTCAACATATGTATAATACTATGCAAAGGATTTGCTATGCAAATGATAGCAAATCTCATCAATCAACAACCTGAACTGCAATTAATCATCTCAATACTATGGGTGACTGATGAAGATGACTTGATCCTTGCATGATTTGGACTCAAGACACCCCTATCCCCTATTAAGCCTCCATTGCTCTCCTCTGAACATTGTCTAATTTGTTAACATCGTATTTGTGCCCCCAGCACTAAGAACAGACTGACCTGTGCAGAGGATTGTGCACAGGATTGTGCAGCTGTTTCCTTCCTCTTAATTCAGCCTCAATGGCATTCATTTTCTGGTGGCTGACTTAGCTGGGCTTCCAGTCCATCAAACTCCTAGCTGTGTTTTAGACAAACTAATCTCTGGCCATGCTTCCCGCCTCTAGTAAATGGGAAGATACATTTGGTAGGTCCCAGGGACCCAAGTATCCAATAGGATTTCTGTATTTCCTACCAAGTCTTCTCCCTTTAGGTACAGTTCTTCTCTAGGATGGTGTTGCAGTTGGAGCTCTGTTGTTTCCATGAGCATCCTGTTGTCAGTGCCAGAAGGCTGTATATAGTAGGCTTTGGAGGGTGGGGGGAGGCTGGCTTTAAAAGAGTTAAGGATGATGATAGGATGATATCAATAAACCATCTGGATAGTTGAGAAGAATAACGGGTACTCATCTACTCAATCTTAAGACCACTTCTCTAACCATTACATCACACTGCATGTCACTTATGACATCTACCAAATGACTATTTAACAGCTGCACATCCAGAAGATGAATAAAGACTAACAAAAGTCCATAGTTTAGAGTTCTAAAAGATCTTTGAGATCATCATCTAAACTGCTCCATGTGACCTTCTTGTTTGGAATCAGTGGAGGGGATGGGAAAGAAAAGAACATAGTCATCATCCTCAGGCACTTTTGTGGTTCTCCTCACTGGCTGCCCAAGTCACCAAGTCAGCCAATGATGCTGATTACCAATCCTTTCCATGAGTGACCTGGTGGAAAGTGGAAATGGTCAGGGTCTCCTCTGCCTACATGTTTATGTGCTCCCCCCCAGCTATTTATGGAGGTCATTAGTACAGAATTTCTTCAGAGCCCTGTCTCTAGGGAAGAAGTGACAATGGCTAAGTGGCAATGGTTAGCCCTTTCCTAGTGTTATTTAAAATGAAAAATTATAGGGAGCTCAATTTTTAAGGGAGAAAATGGCTCAGTGGATAGAGAGCTTAACACCAGCAAGATGTAGATTCAAATCCTGCTGCTGACACAAATTGGCTGTGTGACTCTGGGCAAGTTACTTCGCCCCATGGCACTCCAGGCCAGAGCTTCTTAAACTGTGATCATGTAATTGAATATAGGGATCGTGAAAAAAAATGGCAACAATAAAAACTATCATTCTGCCAAGATTTAGTATTTTATTTTAAATAAATTTATTTGCATCTCATTAGTATGCAAATTTGCTTTTATCTTTAATAAATGGTAAAATTATATTCACTTCAAAGAATTGTTTCCAAATCAATTTCTTTGTGTTCGTTATCAGCAAATGTTTGATTTGCATGATTATTTTACATATTTACATACCTGGGGGTCACATAAAATATTCTCAGGCTAAAAGGAGTCATGAATGGAAAAAGTTTAAAAAGCTCTGCTCTGGCAACTTTCTAAGGTAATTAGTGACATAAAGGGTGCTGATCTGATTGGCAGTGGAGGACACGCTCTCCCCTTAAAGTTCTGAACAGTAATGAAATTATAGGTCCAGTCCCCTATTCTATTCTCTGGCCTTGTGACAATAGTGACAATTAAATTCACATTTATATAGGACTTTTAAGTTTCGCCAATAATTCCAGAATATGATCCAGGAAGTATAAGGATTATACTCCATTTTATTGATGAAGAACTTGTTTCTTTAGGGCCAAACAATATAAAGACTAGATATACTCTTGGGAACCATTTTTATTTTTTGATTACGATTAGTTTGCCATTTGTTACAGCCTGAGTCTATGGAAACTTTAAAGCAGGCAATAACACAAAAATAGAGCTGACATAGTAAGAAAACAGATGGTATTATCCATCATTATTTCAGAGCCAATGACAATTGTTATTAGGTAGGTAGGTGGTGCAGTGGATGGAGCTTTTCCCTGAAGTCAAGAAGAACTGAATTTAAATCTGGTCTCTGACACTTTTTAGTTGTGTGATTTGAGGGTAGTCAGTTAACTTCTGCTTTTTCTCAGTTTCCTTTTCTGTAAAATGGGTATAATAGTAGCACCTACCTTCCTGGACTGCTGTGAGGATCAAATGAAATAATTATTGTAAATTATTCAGCAGAGTGCCTGGCACATACAAGGTGCCATATAAATGTTAGTTGTGGTTATTGTCCACACCAGTATTCTTATTACTCTCGTTCTCGTTATCTGTTGTAGCTTTTTTTCCCCCTTGACAATAGACATCTATGGTGCGACTGAAAATTGGTTTGTGAGGCATAAAGATAACTAGACATATAACCTGAACACTGGACATGCTCCCAGCCCTTTGACTCGGTTGTGTGGGGAATCCAAGTGCAGTCGATGGACTCTGTTCTTTCTCTTAGCAAAGTCTTTTCTCCCGATTTCCTGAGAAGATGCAAGCTAGTGGCTGAAAGCCTCATAGACCCATAGACTCTGAATTTCAAGGAAGCTCAGGCTCCTTCATTGCAGTGCTCTTGTTTTGAAGTTAAAACCCACAGAGAAACATGACTTCCCCAAGATCCTATAGTTCGGATGACTTCCCTCAGTGATTTATTCTCACTCAATCTCCTGTTCCATACTCTCCTGTCATTCAGATTCTCCTCTCCTCTCTCAGACAGAAGATGTCTCCCTTCTTGCTGCTGCTAATGCTCTTGATCTGAGTCTCGGCTATTTCTTATATGATCTTTCCCCAGAAATGACCCCCTGCCATATCTTTGGTTATCCTCCAATAGTCCCACTTCTTTTCCTTATACCTTGTCTCTCTATCCTATAGCAGCTTATTCTTGCCTCCGTTTTCACCCCCAGGGTCAGTAATCCCCTCTCTCTTTAACTGTCAAACTTCTGGAAAGAGAGCCTCCTCTCTGTCCACAGGCTCTGGTTTCTCCCCACCCCCTTGAGGCTCAGCCCCTCACCATCTGGCTTCTGTCGCCATCACTCTGCAGAAACAACTCTTGCCAAGGTGGCTGACGATCTCCAGATCCGTACATTCAATGGCTTCTTTTCAGTTTCCATCTTCCGTGACCTCTGTGCAACAACTGACCCTGTCCCCCACTGCTCCTTGCCATTCTCATACCTCCCCTTCCACATGGCTCCTAAATCCATCGATGGTGCCTTCGTTTTCCTTTCTGCTCCTTCAGCGAGCTGATCTCCTAAGATTCTGTCCTTGGTTTTCTTTTCTATTCTCTCCACATCCCCTTCCAAAGCTTCAATCCAACTGGAGGCAGAAGCCTGTCCAGTCTATGCATGTAGGTCTAGCCTTTCTCCTAGATATCCAGCCTCACATTTCAATTTGCCTTCTGCCCAGTTCAAGTTGCATATCTAATCAGCAGCTATTTTACAGATTAAGAAACTGAGGCCCACAGAGCTTGAGTGGCTCCTTGCCCAAGATCATACCCACTGTCAGTATCAATGGCAGAATAAGACCTCAGGTATCTACTGACTTTAAAGTCAGTTCTGCTTTTTGCTTTCTTTCCCCTGTACCATGATATCTTTCAAGGATCAACCTCAAACAACATGGCTAAAACTAAACTCATCCACCCCTAAGATCATCCTTCTCCTCTAATTTCTCTATTTCCATCAATAAGATCACCATTCTCCAGCCCCAACCCCATCATCCAGGCTCGAAATCCTAGAACCTTAATTATAATAACGACTAACATTGACTTGAATCTAAGACTTGCAAAAGGCATTAACATAATTTCTCATTTTATCCTTCATAAATAGGTATTATTGTTATCCCCATTTTACAAATAAGGAAACTGAGGCTAATCTGTCTGTTCACTGTCACACAATAGCAAATGTCTGAGACAGGATTTGAACTGAGGCGTTTCCATCTCCAAGACCACAATACTGGCCTCCAAACCACCTGATCCAATTGTCTTCACTCTGTCTCTATATTGCTAACCCCAATAAGTTGTCAAATTTTATCAATTCTACCTCAAAAATATCTCCCCAGTCTGCGCCAGGGTCTCTGCTCCTACCCCAACCTCTCCAAGCACTTGTCCTTTTCTCCTGGACTATAGTCGGAGCCTCCAAATTTATTTTAGTCTATTTGCCCTCCAATTTGTTCTTCTTACTACTGCTCACATAAATTATCTAAGGTACTGGTCTGATCACATGATTCCTCTACTCAAAATAATTCCGTGTCTTCCCACCGTGGGCCAATTAAAGCTAAAATCTGTCTGATAGAATGGAAGCTCTTTGAGGGTAGGGACTAACCATAACTTTTGTCTTTGTGTATGTCTAGTGTCTGACTAAATGAGGGCCTGGCATATTGATACTTAATGCCTATTGATGAATATCCTGGCCTTCAAGATTTAAAAGACCAGTTTTTCAGCTTTATTTCCCCTCCATGAACTCCATTTTCCAACCAAACTGGCCCATTCACTTCCCTGCGCTCCTCAACCCAAGTTGTCATCCCATCCTCACCTCCCTCAGTGCCTTTGCTCAAGTCATCCCCAAGACCCACCTGATAGAAGGAATCCTTTTCTTCCTTCAAGGCCTTATGCAAGCGCCCATCCCCACTCAGTGAAACATGTCCTGACTTTCTCCCTGGTAAGGATCTCACCGGCTGTTGCTTCTTGTGACATTGCCTCTGGCCTAAAGCTCTGCAGAACCTTGATTTCTGCTATCATGGGGTTATTTGTGTGCTTGTCTAGCCTCCTTTAAAAGACTGTGAGCTTCTTGAGAGCAGGATCTATGTGCGGTTATGTCCTTGTGGACTCTGTGCCCAGCAGGTTGCCTTTGGGAGGGCCTAACCCTGTGGATTACAGGTAGAAATCTTGAAGAGACTGAAGTTGTGATCTAGTCTGAGCTGTCTGCATCAGGAAATGCCTTCAGAGAGCAAACAGAATTAAACCTTGGGCTTGGAAAGTGGGGGGGGGAGCGGGGGGAGGTTCCAGGATCTGGTGGAAAGTTACCTGGACATGTTGAGTGTGCCCTGTATAGACTGTCAAATGTTTCATAAAAGGAAAGAAGAAAAGGGATTGAGAAGAGGAGAAAAGAAGAGAAAGGTAGAGACAGAGAGAGAAATAGAGAGAGTCCGAGAGAAAAGAGAGAACCTGACAGAGACAGAGAGAATCACAAAGGGAGAAATAGGAAGAAAGAAGCAGAGTTAGAATGAAAGTGAGAGATATTTGTTTAGATTTGAACAAGCTTTTCCTTTTCCCATCATTCCCCAAATGTTAGCCATCTCCCCAGTTCACTCTTTGCTTCTCTGGATGAGCTAATTTGGTATAGTCCTAATCTTTTAAAGCCACTACTTTCCCCATCACCACCCAGGTAGGCAGGTAGTACAAGTACAGATGGGGAAACAGAGGCCCTGGGAACTTGAATGATTTGCTCAGTCTCACATGGAAAATAAGTGTCAGCATCAAGACTTGAACCCCTGTTACCTGCCCCTAGGCCCAGTGTCCTGGATACTATAATTATTCTAGTACTATTGCTTCCCCTGGAATATGCAAGCCCTTTGAGGGCAGGAACTATAACCTTCTTTCCCTTTGTTTCTCCAGGGTTTTACCCAATCCTCTCCTAAGGAGGAGTGTAATAAATGTTTGTTGAATTAGGTCTTGTCTCTAGGACACTATCTGAGCAAATTTTCTTGACCCAGGAGAAGGGGAGAAGCCCCAGAGAGAGAAGCCAGAAAGAAAGCCCCCAATCGGGATACCTCCCTGGGGGTGAGCCTGCTTTAGCCCTGCACCTCTGGAGCTCCAAAGCTCCCCAATCCAGGCGTTCCTGGCTGCTCGGGGGCAAAGCCCTGCTCAGAGCCGCTGAGGCTAGCCTGGAAAAGCCGGACTGAACATGTGCTCTGCTCCTTGTTTTAACTGGAAAGGTTCCATGCATTCCAGCTGTCTTCTTTGGGAGGCACACTCCCTGTTTTGAAAAGCCAAAATATTCACCAGTTTCCCTCTCTGCCCCTCCAGATAATGTTTTCAATCGAACACATTTCATTCGTTTCAGGGCCTCTTCCTATTTTCCATTCCAACTCTTGGCAGGTAGGAGTCTTTTTCTCCCTTCCCCCCTCTCCTTTTTCTTTTCTTCCTTCACTTTTCCCTTTCTTTCTTTCTTTCTCATTCTCTTTCTCCTTTCTTCCATTCTCTTTCCTTCTTTTCTTCCTTCCTTCCCTCCCTCCCTTTCTCTTTCTATTTCTTTTGCCTTCACCATCAAACAGCTGCTCAGGTCAAAAATCCCTAAAGCTCAAAGAAATTCAAGTATAGGCCACAAAGAACACAGATTCACGAAATCTTCTTTGAAATTTGAAGACCTCTTGCTGACATGGATTTTATTACATGGGCAGCAAATCAATAGCAACTCTTGAAAATGGATTTATTCTAAGTAAACTCCCTTTCCTCTTGTGTCTTTTAATGTTCTAAGTCTCTTTCAGGGCTCACTGATGATCTTTTCTCCAGGAAGACCTTTCTATATTCATAGTTAGCATTTTTGCTCTTCCTCCATTTCCTCTTCTTCCTCTTCTTCCCTTCTTCCTTTTTCTTTTCCTCCTCTTCGTCACAGCCCTCTCCCTGTAGAAACTAAGTTTCTGTTTTGTTTTTTTGTAGTTCTGGGACAAAGGCACCATAGTAGATGCTTCATAAATGCTGGTTGACTTCAACTGTTTCATGAGTTCATAATGCTAAAGAAGGAAGAAAATTTAAAGGTAGCTGCCTCTAATGCTACCTTTTCATTTTAGAGATAAGGAAACTGGGCCCAGGAAAATGAAAGGGATTTGTTCAGGGTGACATCAGTGACAAATAGTCAAGCCAGAAGTCAAAGAGGAGTCAATTGGGATCACTTTCTATTGTTCCTGCCCCAATTTACCTTCCAGCTCTGGGGTCCTAAGACTTGCATCCCTTTTCTTTGGACATCAATTTCCTCCTCTGTGAAGTATTGATGGTTGACCAGATGATCTCCAAGACCACTTCCATTTCTTTCTTTCTTTTTTTGCTGAGGCAATTGGGCTTAAGTGACTTGCCCAGGGTCACACAGCTAGGAAGAACCACTTCCATTTCTAAAGCTACATAGCTCTATATACTCACAGTAGCTCTATGTTTAATCAGCCAATCAACAAACCTTTATTAAGCACTCACTGGGTTCCAGGCAGTATGTTAAGTGATAAGTATATACCTCACTTTCCCTACAAAATAAATTCCAGAATTTTCCTGTCATTTACAACATCAAATATAAAATATTCTGTTGGTATTCAAAGCCCTTTATAACCCAGCCCCTTCCTACCCTTCCAATCTTCTCACACATTACTTCCCCTATATATATTCTCAGATGTATTGACTTTGACTTCCTGTTGTTCCCAGAAAAATCCTTTATTTCTCACCTCAAGGAATTGTCCACTGTGTCTAGAATGTTCTCTTTCCTCCTCTTAGTGAATTCCCTGGCTTCCTTCAAGGCTCAATGAAAATGCCATCTTCCACAGAAAGCCTTTTCCAAGCCCTCTTAATTTTTGTGCCTTCTCTGTTAATTATTTTTCATTTATTCAGTAAATAACTCATTTCTACTTATTTGTTTGCTTTTTGTCTTCCCTTTATATTATGAGGTCCTTGAAGATAGGGGTTGTTGTTGGTTTTTTTGTTTGGTTTTGGTTTTGGTTTTTTTTTAACCTCCTTTTGTACTTCCAAAGCTTAGCACTATATCCAGCACAGGGAAGAATATTAATTAATGCTTACTGACTGATTGAGAAAGGCAAAAATAATCTATGACTTCAAGAAACTTCCAAAGAGAAGCCCTAAGTTAACTCAACAGGACCTACAGTCAAGGAACCATTTAGCCAACTGAGGAAGATTACAGAGGAGAAAGGAAGGAGTCTAATGTAACCAGATATTGGCTCTGAGTTCCTAAGGAACTTCCTCTCCTAACCCAAGGAGTAGGTGCTTCTGCTTTTTCCTTGGGGCTTTTCCAACCATTAGTCTCAGAAGAGATCTCAGAAGCCATTAAGATAAACATTCAGCTCTGTACATCCCCAACAGGTGACTATTCAGAGAAGACTGAGAAAGTCACTACCTCCTAAGAATGCCCCAAGTATACTAGGTCATAGATTTTTTTTAATTAAAGCTTTTTATTTTTAAAACATGTGCATGGATAAATTTTCAACATTAGCCCTTGCAAAACCTTGTATTCCAATTTCCCCCCTTTCCCCTACTCCCTCCCCTAGATGGCAAGTAATCCAATATATATTAAACATGGTAAAATATATGTTAAACCCAATATATGCATACATATTTATATAATTATCTTGCTGCATGAGAAAAATCAAATCAAAATGAAAAAAATAAGAAAGAAAACAAAATTCAAGCAAACAACAAAAAAATGAGAAAACTATATTTTGATCCCCACTCAGTTCCCACAGTCCTCTCTCTGGGTGCAGATGGCTCTTTTCATCACAAGATCATTGGAACTAGTCTCATACATCTCACTGTTGAAAAGAGCCATGTCCATCAGAATTGATCATTGTAAAATCTTATTGTTGCAGTGTACAATGATCTCCTGGTTCTGCTCACTTCACTCAGCATCAGTTCATGCAAATCTCCCCAAGCCTTTCTGAAATCAACCTCCTGATCATTTCTTATAGAATGATAATATCCTTTAACATTTATATCCCCTAACTTATTCAGCCACTCTACAACTGCTGGACATCCACTCAGTTTCCAGTTTCTAGCCACTACAAACAGTTTTGCACACATGGGCCCCTTTCCTTCTTTTAACATCTCTTTGGGATATAGGCCCAGAAGAAACACTGCTGGATCAAAAGGTATGCATAGTTTGATAGCCCTTTGGGCATAGTTCTAGATCATAGATTTAGGGCTAGAAAGGACTTGAAATGACATCTAGACTGCCCATCTTGAATATATAGATGAGGGAGTTGAGCTTTCAAACAGATTCAATAACTCTTGGGACCACACAGGGGTAGAAAGAGACAGAGCCAGAAATTCAGCTCTGGCTCCAAAGCTAATGAATAAATTTGTCCGCAAGTTGATTGGAGTGGAATTATGAAACTGGGAAGAACTTGAGAAAGATGACAAAGGGGAAGGAAAGGTGGAATTTCTAGCTTTCATATCCATTCAAGATCTGGTGATCTGGAAGCTTTGCCATGGAGATGGGACAATGGGAAGCCTACTGAATTACATTCAGGAACCTAGAGTTGAATCCTTAATTTGTCATTAATTTGTCACGTGACTGAGTCAATCATGGAGGCCTCTCTAGATCTCACTTTTCCCATCTATGAAAAGCAGATAATGACTAGCCACTCCCAGGGTGGCTTTGAACATCAAGTCAAGTGATGGATTTGACAACTTATGAAATGTAAGAGTGTCAATTGAATTGTGAGCTGAGTGATTGACAAGCCGGTCTTCTTAGCTCTTCCATCAGTTCTTAGAAGTAATCTCAAAGAATCAAAAAAACCCAGGTTAAATTATTAGTTTGTGATCTTGGACAACCTTTTCAGAGTCTCAGTTTTTCCATGAGTACAAGTAGAAAAAAACACTATTTGGCTGGCCTTCCACACAGATTATCAGTAAAGCAAAGGCTTCATAAAGCATGTTCTTATTGATTAAGAAATACATGTTTGTTGGTCAGTTAATTCATTGTGCTTCAGTTTCCAATCTGGGGAATTGTGTTCATAATAACTGAACCTTGCAGGGCACTTGTTTTGAAACTCAAATCAGATTAAAGTTCTTTTATACTACATAAAGCATGGTTTAACCATCAACTATTCCAGTATTATATAATCCTTCTTGGTTCACTAAATTTCAAATCTCAAGTGGAAAAGGAGATGACAACATTTGTTTTGAGGCAATCACATGTCTTAGTAACCTACAGGGCTGAGAACTACCAGGAATAAGACATCATGTGTAACATGACCATCAGTAGAGTCTTGTTCTGATGCCTCCCTTGGGCATAGGTGTAACCTTGGGCAGCAAAAGACTATACCAGGGCTGCCAGTTCAGCTGACAGCTGCTACTGAGTTGAAGAGGCTTGAATAAGGCCTGATGAGGGACTATTAGCTACTGTCCAATGGCCAGCCCATTTAAGCTAGGAGAAGTTCATCATAACATTGGCCACAAGAGGGACCAATTTTTCAACTTTCAAGGATGGGGCACCTATTAAGACATGGCGAGTTATGACCTATATTGGTGGAGAGAATGGAAACCAAGCTTAAACAGAAGCTTAAAATCAATCTAGGTAAAATAGATTTAATTAATTTATGGGGTTTGCTTCTATTATTAAGTTAGTATTTTCAGTTAATTGTTTGGCCATTATTAGGTGTTTAATAATATATAATTAAAATACCTTAAACTAATATTTTCATCTATTTCCTTTTAACATAACTATAAGAAATACAGGGAATAGAGAGTAGCTACTATTAGAAAGGTGGGGATAAAGCAACAATAAGCCTATGGTCAGAGATATGATGGCTTTCTAGGTTTACCAAAATGAATCAGGAACTCAGAAAGAACCAGAAGTCAGGGTTTAGGACTTTGCTTTCATATCACAAGGTGGGCTAATCTCCTTCTATACAAAGCCCATCATTTATGGTGTATCTTCACTAAGCTCCGTCATTTTGTATCTCAGATAAAAGAATGGCAAAGTGTCTAGCACTTGGTTTGATAAATGTTGATTAAAAGACTAGACTGAAAGGTACCCCTTTCAATACTCTAGCACTGGGAAGAACCCTAGAAACCACCTAGTTCTACTTCTTTTTCCAGATAAGAAACACAAGATCAAAAGAATCAAGTTACTTTCCTGGACTCATGGAGAGAATTCCTGTGAGAGTCAAGATATTAAAATCCAGGTTCCACAGATCTAGTGTCTATTGCTCTCTGTCATGTCTAGTGCTCTGCTGCTTGCTTACATCACCCACTTTCTCAGCTGCCCTTCCCCTCATTTTTCTTCACCTGTTTTTCTCTGAGCCCAACCTCTGAAAACTAGACTACAGCCCAGATAAGAACTTGAATGTTTTCAAATCCAGGAGAAATCTGTTCTCATGATGTTCTCAATCGAAAGGAAAACTTGCCATGGCTCCCCTCTCTTCACTTCTCTTTCCTCCCACTTACAATTTGGGGGTTAAATGGAAGTTGCAGTAGAGAGCAGTACCAAAAAATGTTGAATTTGGTCACAGGGGACCCCAGTGTTGTCAACTCTGACCCTGGTCACCCATATGACTTGGGCCAAGACACATCACCTCTACTGTCTAACATGGGGAAATTGAACAGGCTGACCTTTAAAGGGCCTAGTAGCTCCAGAGATCCCATAATGCCATGAGTCAAAGAAGGACAGTGAAAGTTCTCAGGGGGACCAGAGTAGAAGGACCACTTGAACACATGGAATGCTGTTAAAAAATGGGTGTTTTATTTGGGAGACAAACAGGGATTTAAAAAAATACTTTTTGGAAGAACTTTTTTTCATGGAAATGCTTTCTATAATCACTGCCAGCAAACAAATATTGGCTTAGGGCTGAGTAGGAATAATGAAATAGTTTAGCAAACAACTTAATGCATCACTTCCACAAAATACACAAATACACACACAGATACATAGACACACACACACAAATTTGTTACACAATGTTAAGTACTTGAAGAGTGATTTTTCTTTGCTTGGACCAAAGACCAGAAGCAGAAGCAACAGAAGGGATGTTTCTAACAAAGAAGCCCTTCTAAAATAGAAAGTGCTACTGTGGGAGGGATTGGGGCTTGATTTCTTAGGGGTTTTAGGCAAAATCTGAATTTTCATTTTCCAGCTACGTTCTAGTAAAGATTCACATTTAGGTGTTGTTCGGATTTGCTGGCTACTCAAGTTCCTTCTGACTGAGATTCTGGAGTTCTGGGATTGCCAGGCCAGAATTTCTACAGAACTGCAGCATTTCCTCCATAGATACCCATGCAAATACAGACATTGTGAGGATGGTTCATTTATTGTCAGAATGTAAGCTCCTAGAGCACAAGACTGTATTTTTCTTTGTTTCTATCTATATTTTCAGTGTTAAACACATTCCTTGGCACATAGTAGGAGCTTAATAAATGCTTCTTGTTTTAACTTGTTTCTTGACTGTGATGTATTAAAGGTAAGCTTCCTACTGGAAAAGTTTGTGGTCTAAGTGCTTAGGTTTTTGACATATCAGTTGGTGGCTCATTTGGAAGTCTGGAAATTTCAATATTATAATGTCGGCATGCTGTTTGCCACTAGTGATTGTGAAGGTCTGACTCATTTGGGACACTCTGGCCCTGTACAGCAGGGAGAAGCTTACATAGTCAATTCATTATCAGCTAAAGCTTATATCTGAGTACTACAAAGAATACTCTAAGAGTACTTGGCACTCTTACAATGCTTTACAATTTACAAAACACTTTCTAAATATGATGTAATTTGAACTTCAAAAAATCACTCTGGGAGGTAGGTACTATTATTGTGCTCATTTTATGGATGTAAAAAAATCAGGCTTAGAATGGTTACATGACTTGAACAGAATCACACACCTATTATGTGTTGAGTCAGAATCTGAACCCATGCTTCTTCCGGCTTCAAGTCTAGTGCCTTCTTCACCATATCACTCAGCCTTACATTAGTAGCCTGGATCAAAGAGCTAGAAATTAGGGGTTCACTAATCTTTATTACCATCTCCTTTTACCATGACTTTGTCAACATGTAAAGCCATCTAGATCATCTGACTTAGGTGCCTAGTCACCAACCAATTAGTAAAGAGTCTTCTTGTTGGTCATATCCAGGAGGATTCTTGGCAGAGATACTGGAGTGATTTGTCATTCCCTTCTTTAGCTCATTTTATAAATAAGGAAACTGAGGCAGAGAGAGAGTGATTTGCCCAGGGGCACACATCTAGTACATGTCTGAGGCCACATTTGAACCCAGGTCTTGCAGACTTCAGGTTCAGTACACAATCCACTCCACTTCCTAGCTGCTCAGTGTGTAGCCAACTTATTAAAACAGTTGATTATTTTTGAGCAGAGAATGCCTCAGCTTATCTGAAAATCAATGTAAAGAATCATTCAGTCAACAAGCATTCATTAAGAACTTATTTTGTTCAAAGTACTTCTCTGAGCAGTGGGAAAGACAGCATGTGGTCCCTACCTTCAAGGACTTCACATTCTAATGGGAAATATGAGTAAATAATTATGTAAGATATATACAGAATAAATGGAAATTACAGGATCTAAAAGCTAGGAGAGATCTCAGAGATCATTCAGTCCAACTCAAACCCTAAATGAAATCCCCATTTTAATATATTCAAACAATGGTTTTGCATTTCCAGTCTGTGGACCTCCAGTGAGGGGCAATCTATTATATCACCTCCCAGTGAGTGTCAGTTCCTTAGGTATAAAATCTGAAGTTTGGAGTAAATGGCCTCTGAGTTCCCTTTCAGCTCTTGACTCCACTTTGAATTTTTAGATGGAACCTTCCAATGCACTGGCGCTCTCTTCAACATGTGACCTTTAGATGGGTTTATATATTTCCCCAGAGCAATCCTTCAAAAATCCAGCTGAAAACATAGCCTTGGTCTTTACACAGAGGAGAAAGGTGGAAGGATCCTATATTCCTAGCATATTATAATTGGGAAATCTTCAAACTCCTTCAATGGGATAATCTGAAGCAGTTCTCTCCCCAGAGGAAGCATCCACTATCTCTGTGAATTATTAGATTATAAATTTCTTGAGAGTAGGGATCATCTCTTTTTCTCATCTCTATCTCCAATGTTTAATTGTAGTGCTAATAACAAAGTAAGTTCTATAAATAAACAATTAATGTTTGAATTGAATTGAGTGGGAATCCCCATATCCTGAAGACCACAGAGAAGGAAGATTCTGAAATAACCACCAGAAAAACCTCAGGCTGTGCCCTACCTCCTCTTCCATGTATCCAGAAAGGTAAAAGAATAGCATCATTTTATTGATAGAGGAAAACCATTGTTTTCATCCAGAATAAAGGAATCTAACATGCACAAAAGCCTCAAAAATGAGTCAGAAAAAGGCAGCCCACAGAAGGCAATATAGAATTATGAAGCCTAACTTGCTATCTTTTTTTTTTATAAATAACTTTATTTTTGCAATGAAGCATAAAGATGGCAGCTCTCCTTTGGAAAGCGACAATCTTGGCTCAAACAACTATTGCTGGATGGGTGATCAGGAAGCACTGAAAGATTAACAGGCTACAAGAAGCCATCCAGGGAACTGACCTTTGCCATGAATTAAAAATCTTTTTTTATCTCTTGGGATAGCAGCATTTGTGTGGGGCAAGTGGGAGTAGAGCCAAGGATGACCCAACTGATCAAGTTCTCATATCATACCAGGAACATTGTAGAAGGGGATGAGAAAAGATGCTTTAAATGAATGACTATGTTTCCACAGCTTTTCCAATGGGGCTTGGTTCAAAGGGGGCAGCTGTAACTACTTTTGCTTAATTACAAACAATATAAAGATCATACCACAAGGCAGATAAATGGTTTCTCCATTTCCAAGGAACATGGCTACTTTTCAAGAAATTCCATGACAGAGATACTCATTTAGAATAGTGGGAGGATCAAAATGCTGACCTTTAAATGGTCAATAAAGTAACTTTGGGTGGGGAAAGAATGGGGTTGAAACAGACATCTACATGGTACACATCTAGCAAGAAGGCTAAATGATTTTTGGGGGCTGACAAACAAATCCAATTTTTAACAGGTGGGTCTTTTAAAACTTTCTACTGGCTAGAAAATATTATTATTTCCCTCAACTATTTAATGTCTTTGGAAGAAAAGTTCATTGAAAGAGGTTGAAAAGAAACTGGAAAAATGGTGCTGGATTTTTTGTTTCTTGATTAAATATTTTCTTTTTGGACTTAGCAAAAGCAAAGCTAGAGGAAAACTCAACTTGGCAGCTAAAGTCCTTCACAGCCTGGCCCCGGCCCTCTTTTCCAGGATCATTACACATTATTCTTCTTCCCACATTCTCCATTCCAGCCAAATGGATCAAGTTGGTCTTCTTGAACTCAGCATCCCATCTTTCAGCCCCAGGCATCTGCCCAGGTTGTCCCTTCTCAGTCAGCCAGCTAGAATCCTGAATTTCCTTCAGGGCCCCAGTTCCAAGAGAAAGACTCCTAATCTCCTAGTTTTCAGAGCCCCCTTCCTTCTCAAATTATCAGATACTTTCTCAGCTGCATAAATGAAACCCTCCCAGCCCACATCACTTAGAAACTTAATGAGGAAAGAAATCAGATTGCATTTTGTATTTTTGGCCTTTATAACTATTCCCTGAAAATTCTAGGAGCTAAATAAATGCTTGTTAGGCTCAATTATCTTTTTAGGCACTTTGAAGATGAAATATAGATTTTTATTTCATAGTTTCCTTAGATCTATTTCACATACTAGCTGGGTGCAATTAGTGTCTAATAATGTACTTTGAGGGAAGGGAAATTTATTTGAATAATAAGCCAAAAGAAACAATTATTAATCGCCTAGGCACATATGCAGAGGCAATTCCCAAGTTATGAATTCCCAAGTTAAATCTAAAGATTGGATCTGATTTGGGAGTGGAGAATATGCTAGAAGCCCCCCTCTCCCATCTCTGCAGCTATTAGTACTGTAGACAAGAGTTTACAATATGCAATTATACTTTTATCAAGGCCAATAGGAGATAGGGATACAGAAACCAATTCACCGGGGACTGCTCACCAATATTAACCAAGATGATGCTCTGTTTGCTCCTTTCTTATTTCAGTGAAGGTGCTATTGGCTAGTTTCTCTGAAAAACATTGTTGCTTGACCTGGAAAGCCTTACTTACCTGAACTGACACTGAGTGAAGTGAACTAAGAGAACACTGTACACAGTAACAAGATTATGTGATAATTAACTATGATGGACTTGGTTCTTCTCAGCGACATGATTCAAGGCTATTCTAAAAACCTTGGAATGGAAAACATCATCCACATCCAGAGAGAGAACTATGGAAACTGAATGCAGATTAAAGCATAGCATTTTCACCTTTTTATATCTGTTTGCTTTTTCTTTCTCGTGGCTTTTCCCCTTTCGATCTGATTTTTCTTGCCCAACGTGACATGTTTGGAAATATGTTTAAAAGAATTGAATATATTTAATCTATATCAGATTGATTGCTGTCTTGGGGAGGGGAGAAGGGAAGGGAAGGAGAAAAATTTGGAATACAAAGTCCTAAAAATGAATGTTGAAGTGTTTTTAAATGTATTTGGAAAAATAAAATGCCATTGAATTTTTTAAAAGTTGCTTGATCTTTAATTTTTGTTCATTTCTTAGGGGAAAAAACTATATATTTTTTATCTTTCTTTGAATTTGTGTCAGTAAACCCAGTGCCTGATATACAGCAAGAACTTAATAAATGCCTGTTGACTTGACTTGATTTATTTTATATTTCTTTGGAATTTACTAAGTTTCAGAATGAGTATTGATACTGTGATTTTATTGGTCCCTTCATAGGGTCCTCCCAAGTGAGGAACTTCCCTCTGCTAATGCAGATAGCATCTTCTCTGCAATTTAGAAAGTTATCTCTAGATCACTGATAGACAAATGCCCAGAATCATAGAGACAAGATGTGTCAAAGGGAGGAATTGAACTCAGGACTTTCCAGCCTCTCTATTCATTTTGCTTCCTCTGTGGAGTTCCATCGATGTTGTATTACCTCCTAAGAATTTAAACCCCTTGAAGGTAGGGGCTGTTTCATTTATGTTTTTGAAAGTTGTGTTGAATTGAGCTGGATGAAAAATCTGATTTGGAAGAAGACGGACTCTGCTTGGGCTTAAGGAGGCATGAGAATCTGATGACAAGATTGATAAGGAAACTAAGGGACTCCAAACCCCAAAAGAAGGTATAGATGTGACCGTCCTGTGGCAACAGCTGTCTGCTGAATAAATGAGGGACATTATGCCTGAGAGCTGCCATATTTACCTTATGTTCATCTGCTCCTGCCCACATAAATCCTCATCTCCCTGGCTTTGAGCCTATGAAAGACTGATTGCGTGTCCACCATTGTAAGAACAAATATGAGTGATCTAGCCAGCCCTGAGTAGACAGAATAAGTGCGGCCTCCCCCCTTGTATTGCTGAGCCAGCCCTCCCACCTTCCTTCTCCTGCCAGATGCCCAGGCTTTCAGGATCCTGTTCAGGATCTGTCTCTGGGGAAAGTAGCCTACTAAGCTAATTCACACTAAGGTGTTAGTGACCATGTGTTGTTTTAAAGGGGAATTATCTAGAGAGAGCAACACATAATTGATCTCTAATGTTGACATTTGGGAAATAAAAGGGACATCTTAATGTTCCTCAAAGGATTCCCTGGTGATGACCATTCATCTTTTTACTCAGGCAAGGTCTCTTAGCTTATCAGATACTCTCTATTTCTACCAACATTTCAAATAAAAGACTGTCCTTCTGAAAGCCTGTTTCAGGTAGCGTGTTTGGAAAGCTAGAATTTCTCAGTGTTGCCTTTCAAAAAAGAGCTTTGTCTCAAGGATGCATAGACTTCCAAGAGCTAGTAAGGAGACTCTTAAATGCAAAGTTAATGAGCACAGTTAGTTGGAGTCCTAAGTCCCCAGGCACATGTATCTGGACCTTGCCTGACACAAAATTGTCTGCTTTCATTCTCACTTCTCATTGTTTTTTGTTGTTTCGATGGTTGTTGTTCAGTCATGTCTGACGCTTTGCAACCCCAAAGATACTGAAATGGTTTGTCATTTCTTTCTCCATCTTATTTTACAGATAAGGAAACTGAGGCAAACAGGGTGAAGTGACTTGCCCAGGCTTACATAGCTAGTAAGTATCTGAGGACAGATTTAAGGCTTTTTGACTTCAGGTCTGGTTCTCTTTTCTTCTTGTTTACATGTGAGAAACTGATTACACAAAAGGAACCCTTAGATGGAATCAAAAGAATACTTAATGGGCACCAGAAGTCCCAGGTTCAAATGCTGACTGCTAGTTGCTTTCTATGCAATCTGGGGCACATCCCTTCCCTTCTCCCAATGGCTTCCTCATTTATTAAAATTAAGGAATTGACTAAAATGATACTTATAGAACCTTTCAAGTTCAAAACAAATGAATGAGAAACGTCATTATCAAAAAGGGAGAACAGTTTGGTCAATGACTACAGCATGACAAATGATCGGCCAAAGAAGGAAAAGTACCATCTTGCCTGAGCTATCCCAG
Source organism: Myrmecobius fasciatus (assembly GCA_023553655.1). Classification (NCBI taxonomy): domain Eukaryota; kingdom Metazoa; phylum Chordata; class Mammalia; order Dasyuromorphia; family Myrmecobiidae; genus Myrmecobius; species Myrmecobius fasciatus. The sequence goes on from JAJPUD010005284.1 coordinate 156,838, forward strand.
CATTCTTTAAGGAAATGACGGGTTCCGAAATTCACCCTTTATGATTTTGAGATCCCACATTATACAAATAGCATGAATATTTTGGTATGATGTGTATATTACCCAATTTTTTATAGACTATTGGAGTACATGTTGTATTTCTGAATTTTAGCTTTATCATGAAATTCATCTGATGTTAAATCTATTTAGCAAGCAAATGGCCAAACAACCTTTAGTATGGCTTAGCTAAATTTCAGCCATGAATTAGGTTGCACATTTACTATTTTATAATCCTGGTGCTTTTCTCATTCTGTAACTTTGACTTAAAGAGAATAGAAAAGAATAGCAGCAGTGAATGTTCCAGATTATAAACATTTGATGAACATATCCTTAAAAACCTATAATTTCTTTGACTGTGAATGCACTCAGTGCCAAGTACAATGTTCTCCACATCACAGATAATCAGCATTTGTTGAGTGAGTTTTATATATATATATATATACGTATATACATATATATACGTATATATATATATATAATCCCATGTCTATTTTATATGTGCATGGATGGATTCAAAATTCTGTGAATTCTGAGGGACCTTTAAAGTCGTTTAGTCCCATATTGAGACCAGGGAGCTCACTTTTCTAAGATAAAAAGGTCATAAAAGGCAGAATCTGGATTTGAATTTTAAATTGTGTTCTTTGCCCTATTCCCTACATTGTTCATGCCCTCCAATCTGATAAATAAATCCTAAGACAAGTAAATTTTAAAAAGAGAACAAGCATTTCTTAAACACCTACTTTGTGCTAAGTACTTTACAACATGATTTCATTTGATCCTTACAACAACCCTGGGAAGTGGCTGCTATTATTATCTCCATTTAACACATGAGGACATTGAGGCAGATGGAGGTTGAATGACATGCCCCAAATCACACAGATACCAATTGTCCAAAACAGAATTTAAACTTACATTTTCCTCATTCCAGGGGCAGTATTCTAGTCATTGTCCTATCTGGCTGACATCTATTTATTTAATATAAATCATATGATTTACTTTTATTGATTGATTTCTATTTAAAATCAACCCTAGGATTTTACTGATGTAGGAAACTCTGTATAAGAAATCCCCCTCTCATTGCAGATCAGCAACTCATCTCCAATGTATGTTTTTAGGGACTTATTCAAAGCTCCACTGTACCATTTAATTTACTGACTTCTTTTTTGTTTATTCATTTAAATTATCACAAATCCTTGGAGTAAATTATAGAACTGGAGTAAACTGATGAATACTGAAGCTACCAGATGAGACAAAGCAACAGAATGAACAATGGACTAGAAGTTCAGAAAATCTGGATTCAAATTTCACCACTGACATTTACCAGTAGCAACAAACTAATTGACAATCTCAGAGAACTAAGAATAAAATTAATTTAAAAAAATAGGAATAGAGGATCATAGGAATGTATATTAGAACTGAAATACAAAATCTTCATTTCACAAATGAGAAATTGAAGACCAGAGAAGGGAAGTGACTTGGCCCATATCACAGGACTGGTTAAGTGAGTGAGTCAAGACTGTCACTGAGATCCTTTGATTTTAAATCTAGGGTTCTAGAATATAAGATCCTCTAAGTTTTATTTTTATCTTTGAATTCCCTGTCTCGTGGTAAAGTTCAGCCTATGGTAGGAGCTTAATAAATGCTAGCTATAATGAATGCAAAAGGTGTTATCTGCCTTGATTGAGAGAGCTTACAACTAAAATTCTCTTTGAAATTAAATTAGATGCCTGGCACATAGTAGGTGTTTAATGTTTACTGGTTATTAAATATATACCTCAGAACCTGCAACCTTACAGTCTAAGTATTTTGGTGTACTTTGATTTCTAAGTTCTAAAGATACATATCTATGTTTATTTTTAAGAATTTCTTTCTATATGATGCACCAACATAACACAGTGTGCTTCCTCAGAGCAAGAAAGATCTGGATTCAAGTCCAGCTTCTGTTGTCAGTCAATAAACAATTGAGTGCCTACTAACATATATATGTATATTAATATTATATATATACATACATATGAAGCTAGATATAGCTTAAATAGAAAATAATTAAGGGAAGAAAGGCACTAAAATAGACAGCATTGGGGAAACTTGTAGAAGAAGGGATTTTAGTTCCAACTTAAAGAAATGAGAAAGGAAAGCAATCCAGATATGGGACATTACCAGAGAAACTGCCCAGAGCTGAGAGGCAGAATATTTTGTTCATGGAACAGCCAGGAGGTTGGTATTGCTGGATGGAAGAGGACACATTGTGAGGTAAGGTGAGAAGACTGGAAAAGTAGCAAAAGGCTAGGTTATGAATTCGGCTTTGAATGTAAAACAGAAGGTTTTGTACTTTATTCTGGAGGTGACAGGAAGCCCCTGGAGTTTTCTGAGTAGGGGATTGGGGTGCCATGGCCAGATCTGCATTTCCCTTTGTGGACTGAATGAAGGATGGAGTGGAGTAGGAAGAAACTGAGGCAGGCAGAACTATGAGAAATTATGGTAGTGATCAAGGCTTGGGGTGATGAGGGATTTCATCAAGTAGAGATTGTGTCAGGGAAGAAAAGGGGCATGTGTGAGATGCTGCAAAGGGGAAATTGGCAGGCCTTGACAACAGCTTGGACATGGGGAGGGAGAGACAGAAGGAGTCCAGAGTGACTTTTAGAGTATGAGTCTGAAGGATTGGCAGGACAATGTTGCCCTCTATAGTGCTGCAGAAATAGGAAGTGGGAAGAGATTTTTTTCATAGGGGAGAATATTGAATCCCATTTTAATATGTCTATTGGACATCCAGTTTGAGATGTTGAAAGGCAGCTGAAGGAACAAGAAAGCAGAGAGCTAGGGGCAGATGAGGTAGATGTGAGAATCATCAGCATGGATATGGGGATTAAATCCATGGAGGCTGACAAGATCACTCAGTGAAGTAATATAGAGGGAGAAGAGAACAGAATCCCCCATGGGAAGCCTACATTTACCAGGTGTGATCTGAAGGAATCAGCAATGGAAATAGAGCAGGAGCAGTGGGAGAGCAGCTGGAGAGCATTTGGCTCCCAATCAGAGTGAGAATACTCCCACAGGATTCTCTTTAAGTTTCTCTTTTGTTTCACCAAAGCCCTGGACCAAATAGCATGGGCAACTAATTGGCTATTAGGGTTGGGAGAAAGAAAGCTTTTATACCAAAATTTTGGCTATAAACCAAGTTAGGGATACTAAGGCTGCTAAAAACAGATTCTTTTTTCAGACAGTAGCCTAGCCACAGGATCTGTTAAAAACAGAGTTGGTCAAAACAGCAACTTGGTTGCTTGGGTTCAAGGTACAGCTTGTGGAGCAAGTGTTCCTTCTATGGGCTCAGCAAGTCTAAATATACTTATCTTAGTGATTTGGGAAAAGGTTTATGTTAGTAATTTTCATAAGCTACTCTAGGGACCATAGTCAGAGTCCAACATGTCCCCCACAGGATGAAAACTAGGATAGAGTGGTCTTCTGAAAGTCTTGAGAGAAGAGAGTATCATGGAGGAAAGAGTAATCAACAGTATCATAGGAAGCAGAGTAAAGAGAATGAGGACTGAGAAATAGCCACTGGATTTGGCGAGTAAATGATTGATATCTTTGGAAAGAGCAAATTTTGTAGCCTGGGGAGCTAGATTATAAGGAGTTAAAAAGAGAATGAGAGGGAAGAAAGGGGGCATCTACTTTAGATGGCTTTTTTTTGAGGATTTTAGTACAAAGTGAAGAAGAGATGTAGAGTGACAGAAGGGATCAAGTGAAGGTTTGTACTGGATGGAGAAGACATGGAAATGATTTTAGACAGCTAGGAAATGAGCCAGCAGCGAGGGAGAGAGTGAAAATAAGTAACAGAGCAGAGATGCCAGAGGAGGCAATCTATTTATGGAGATAGGTTGAATGAGATTGCTTGAACCTGTAGAGAGGTTAGCCTAGTAAGGGGTAAGATGTGTGAGGCAGAGAGGAAAAAGGAAAAAGAGGCAGAAAGTATCTGAGTGATAGTGTATAAGGGTGTAAGGAAAGGGGGAGAAGAGGGATTATGTAGCAAATGGCCTCAAATTTGTTTTGTAAAATGTGAGGCAAAAATCTTAGCTCCCAGGATGGGTGGGTGGGCTTGAGGAGAGATAAGAAGCTTTAGTTCTATCTCATATTCTGCTAATGCCCCAGATAACCATAGAGAAGGTGCCCATCTTCATTAGGAGAGAGAGAATTCCATACTAAAAACTCCCAACACACACACACACACACACACACACACACTCTCTCTCTCTCTCTCTCTCTCACACACACACACATACATACCAGGTTCCCTTCTCAAGCCCTAACCCTAAAACATAGATCCTACAGATCAGAAAACTTTTGCACTTTGTTAACAGTTAGGAATAGAAAGCTGTGGGGAGTTTGAACATACAATCAAGTCATCCACAAGTACTTATTATGTTTCAGGAACTTGTTCAAACTACAGGTGTAAGGGAGCTAGCTCAGTGACAGCATCCAATATGTCAAAGAGCTCCCAAAATGATCCTTAAAGTTTGCAAAACACTTAGAATGTGAAAAGTCATGGAGAACACTAGTACATTTCCTTCAACCAAACAATTAACCCCCTCTTCCCCTCCAGCCTTGGAGTGACCTTGACCTTATGAGCACTATCCAGGGTTTAGCATGTTTTTACCTGGAAAAACTCACCTTGTTAGCTTCTTGTGAAATGGAACTGAAATGTAGTATGTGGAAATATATCATATTTTCTTCCATTGAGTTGGTAATCAATTATGCTGAATGCTGTATTTTTCCTCACTCTATAAATGTTATTTTGAAATCACAGAAGTAGCCACTCAAAAAGTAACCACAAGGAAAAACCATTTTAATTGCCATTTTTATATGCTGCTGGATGGAGGAGGAATCTCAGGGAATAAAATATTACTCAATTATATCTGAAACTATTTAGGGAAGCTAAACTCCCTAAAGAAGGCTAATGGTGATTCCATTATAAATCTAATTTTATAGGGTTAAGACTTGGTCATTTTAATTAGCTTCATGCAGAAACTTGGCAGAGTCCAAGTGTAGGAGTTGATTTTATTCTACAAAATAACTACCATTAACTAAGCACCCCTAGCTCTTAGGAGGTCAAAGGAATGTGCTCCTGGGACTGCTAAGTAAAGGTTAACATCAAAATTCAACAAGTAGACCCTGGCAAAGTGATGACAATAAACGAGACTAACTCGTTTTCAAACCATAATTGACATGTTGATGAAGGAAGGAGTCAAGAGAGCCTTCAAGTCCTGGTATTAGGACTTAAGACAGGAAGCCAGGGTGAATGAAAGGGGAGCCTTTCCTACTTACTTAACTGAACCTCAGTTTCTTCCTCTGTAAAAAAAGGATATTAATATGTTTGTCCCCTAGTTTACGGCATTAAGGGGGATTGGAGTGAAGGTCCTTTGGAGAAAGAGACCAGACAGTAAAGTAAGTCCATGAGACTAAGGACCATTTGGTACTACTGTGTCAATTAGGAATGCAGGGGTTCTAGGGATAGATCAGAGATCATAGTTCTAATTGGGGGGGGGGCTTTAGAAGTCACCTATCAACCCATTCCTCTTCCAGGTGAGCCAACTGAAACCCAGAGAGTTAAAAGTCTACTTGCCAGAGGAATGACTGCCTTCAGAGCTCCAGCCAGTGCTGTTCCCTCCTTCCCCCCTTAAAGGCTTGGCAGTAATGTATTTTTTTTTTTTAACGGTAGTTATAATGTTTAAGTTTCTCAGTTAAAAGTCAGAGCAGGGAAGTGGAAAGAATACTGGATTTGGAGACAAAGCTCCGACATTTGCACTTAGATTCCCCGTGTTCCCTCGGATAAGGCATTTGACCTCACTGGGTCTCAGTTTCCACACCTGTCAAATGAAAAGGCTAGGCTAACTGGCTTCTCAGATCCCCTCCACGTATGGCTCTAGGACCAAGGACACCTGCCTCCCGGCCTCCACCGCCGAGTCCTTAGCCACGGGGTCAGTAAATGAGGGCTCGGGCCAGGAAGCTGGTCGACCCTTCTCCAAGGAGACCCTGAACCGTCTCCCTTCTTGTTTTAGTCGCTTTGTTTCCCGAGCAAACAAAGCTGGATTCCAGGCTCTCCACTTTTTTTGCGCCCTTCCTAATCCCCGGCCCTGAGCAAAGGAAACGCGCTCCACCTGGCCTAGCTGGAGGCACCTGTTTCGGGGACCTCCGGGAGTAGAGGGGGGACTGTCAGCCATTGAAGCCGGGGGCCAGCTCTGCAGCTAGCCACTCGCAAGCCCGTCCCGAGTGAGTCTGGTGCCTCGGGCACTCCCCTGGGCAAGCCCAGTCCCTTCTTCTCTTTACTTGGCGACAGTGCCGGCCGACCGGCAGGTAACGTGCCCCCCCCCCCTCTCCGTGGCCCTGCCGACGCTGCCACTCTGCCCACTGAGGCAGGCCACTTACCACTGCTGTGTCCCAGTCCGAAAGCCACGGAGATGAGGCAGGCGGCTCCGAGCGCGGGCCCCGGAGCCGGGCGGCCCCTCTGCAGGCACATCAAGCCGGCGGCGGTCCAGAGCGCCAAGGCCGAGCCCCACATCGCTAGCGGCGCCCGGCGGGCGGCCCCTCCCGGCGGCTGCCTCCAAGCTTCGGGGCTCGTCTCCCGCCTGGGCCGGGACAAGCCGGCGGGGAAGTCCTTGGGGGCCAAGTTTCAGACGCACGTTTCTTCCCGGCTGTGGCGGGGCTCGGTGCCTCGCGGCGCCCTCTTGGCAGGGAGCAGGAGCGGGGCCAGGGCCCGAGCGGGGCACAGCATGTCAGGACGACCGCAGGAATCCGGGCGCTTCGCACAATGGGCTCGAGAGCTTGGCCGGAGCGCGAAGGCGAGCCAGAGGCGGGGGCCGGCGGGGGCGGAG